>CAJVSB020000883.1:0-126638 GCA_911865555.2 Thlaspi arvense | reverse complement strand
GATAAAAAGAAAAAGCCGGTCATGGAATGTTTACATAGTTTTCAATAAAAGTACCAAGGCCTATGTTTGTTGTGTGGAATGTTTTTGTAGTTTTCAATAAAAGTATTAAGGCCTATGTAGTTATCCTTGATCATGGAATGTTTGTGTTGTTTTCATTAAAAGTACTTAGAAGTATTTTGGTTTCCTTGAAAGTTATTTTGTTATTAATGTCTAAGCTTATGCAGTAATAATATAACTAATTCTCTTATAGTCAAACCCACAAAACGATTAAAAAGCATCAATTTGAAGATTAATTGCATAATTAAAAAAAGTAGAAAAAGGAATGAAAGTTAAATAGTGATTAATTAAAAAAATTACCCAACTAGTCAAAGATCGAGCATTTTTAGCATGTAGTATGCATGTGATAAATCCCATTTATTCATATTTTTACAATTATTTTAATTAAAATTCATCATTTACTTTTTTTTTAACTTGGGATAAATAGATTGATAATTAAAGAATTCATGATTATTAACTTTTGGATATTTTGCTAAATCAATAAATATTTTAGAAAAATAATAAGTCGTACAAGTGGATAAGTTTGGAGAAGATAATTTTAATAGTTTATAATTATTAAAATTTTAAATTATGAGTAATTCTTAGATTTGGCTGGTTAGATCAAAGATGGAAAATTATCTATTTCTCAATTCTATCTCCTAGAATAGGAGAATTCTTGAAAGCTTCTTTACATTAAAAGGCCCTAATGGCAATAAGAGGACAAGATCAATTGGGAGAAAGGGAGGATGTAGGCAACGCCTAGCAATGTAGTGGCGATGGTACAACGAAGTTAGCATATACCTAACGGTGCAAGACGCAACTGAAACTATTATGATTTCTCCACTTATTTTATTTTATTTTGGATGTTTTATTTGGTCAAATTTGATTGGTTTGTGATTTGATTTAAGAATGAACTAATTTAATTTTTCAAGGATTTCAATTCAACTCAACAAGTTAGATTATTTGATTTTTTTTCTCTTTAATTATGCACAAATTTGTTTGCCTAATTTTGTATTTAATTGTTTCAATTTCATGGTCACCAATTGAATTGAACCGATTTAGGAATTAAAATTAAACTTGACTCCTCACATGGTATGAATAAATTGACTACTCTATAAGAAATATACCTATTCACTTTGGTAACAAAATTAGAGTTTGTTCTTAATGAATTAATTTAAATTTAATTTGCAGAATAATATAATAAATTGGTTTAATTGGGTGTGTCTATAATATTTTGAAAGAAGATTATAAATAATTTAAAAATCTTAGGTTAGCAAAATAGCTTATATGTTAATTAAAGAAAATTAATTAAAAATTCCAATAAAATGTCAAGAGAAATTGTAATTATAGACTTTTATTTCTTGAATTTTTAGAATTCTCAATATTTATTTTTATTACTTTTATTTCATTATTTTTCCTTAATTATGATTCTTTATTTATTTACTTAAGTAAAATAAAATTACTTTCATTGTAGTATTTAAAAATATTTAAATATTAATTTTTTGTAAAACTAATACTTTATTTATTATTATATTATTTATATCACAGTGCATGCACTTATCTTACCAACCATTTTATTTTCAACAAAAAGTAAGCAAAACCTAAATTTCTTAAAGGAAAAAGCGACCGACAGAGAGAGAGAGAGAGAGAGAGAGAGAGAGGAAAAATGATTTGATTGTCTTGTCTGTTAAATATGTTCGCAAGTTTTTTTTGTAGCTTTTTAAACTGTTGGGTGTAATTTGAAAGTGCTAACGACTAAATTACTAGTTTGGTTTTAACTTTTTAATTTTTTATCATTTAAATACAGTACAACCTATAAGTTGATGGGTATGAATAAATATAATAGGAAACTTGTTTATTATAATAAATGAATTGAGTTTAATTCCTTAAAAATGCACTTTTAAAGAGAAACAGACACATACTTCAAACAAAATTAATTTAAGTTGATGGGTGTGAATAAATATGGTAGGAAACTTGTTTATTATAAATAAATTAAGTTTAATTTCATAAAAATGCACTTTTAAAGAGAAACAGACGTGTACTTCGAACAAAATTAATTTTACGTCGTAAAACATAAGATGAGGACAAGGATGAGGATCCATGTGGTAAGCACAAAAAAGAAAAAAAAAATGCAGCACATTGTAAGTAAATATAATTAGTAAAAAAAAACAATTATTTTTATTTTTCTATGTTAGTATATGTATCTTTTTAGGGGTAATCAACCGACAAAAGCTATTTTTCTTTTTCAAGAGAAACAAACCAGCACCACGAAAATCCAGGACTTTTTCTTTCATAATTAAACAATTAAAAACTCAGAAGTACTGTTGCAGCAAGCATGTCTTAAATAAATAAAAAAAGTTTTTAAAAAAATAAGTAAAACTAGATCCTTGGAAAACTAGCTCTATTGTTGGTTTTCAACCTTTTTTAATGTTAAATTGAATAATACGAAAAGTTAAAAATAAAAAGGTAAAAGCAACCAAATTTTTTTTTTAACCAAACGTGATCTAGAATTGCATTGACTCTGTTCATTAGTTGGTAGAGAGGTAATATTCAAGGTTCTTGCTCCATATTATGTTGATGGACGTGTATATTCTTAGACTAAAGTTGAATATATCATACTTTCATTTTATTTGTGTTGGGGGGGGGGAGCCTCTTTATATTTAGTTAACAGAGTTTACAAATGGATAACTTACATTTAAGCAGTGTTTAAAAACTGGACTAAATCGGTCAGGTCAATTGGTTTTAATAGGGAATCGTTAGTCTCTCTAGTTCAATTGAATAAAAAATTAATTTATGATTTGAATTGGTGAGAACCAGTTAAAAATCGAAAAAGCAAAAAAACTAGTTTACTAGTTTGACCGATTTTTTCTTTCTTTCTTTCTTTTTCTTTGTGGAGACTTCTAAAATATATAAATCGAAATTGAACACTCTGAAGTACTGCATGGTGTCCTTTAATTTTTTGGACGCCATGGAAAAAGAAGAAGAAGAAATAAAAATGGAAAAATGAGAGACCTAGATGGCCACATTAGAGTAAAAAAAAAAGAAAAATAAACTAACGAAAAAAATGAAAAAGTCGAAGATTGTGATTGAAGATTTGAAAATTGATTAAAAGAATCTTTTTTTAGTCATTTGAAAGAATTATTTTTGTTTTTGAGTTCGTAAAATATTATTATTCAACCTTGTTTTTTTTTTTTTTAAGTGTTGATTTGTTCAGTTAAGTTTTGATTTGGTCAAACTTACTTTTCATGACTTTTAAATATAGAACTTATGAATAATTATAATTAAATAAATAGTTAAAATTTTAATTTTTTATCCTAATTTTTTATTTATTACATTATCTGTAATAATATATAAATATATATTTAGATTAAATAATTTATAACATAACACTAGTTGAACTAGTAGTTCGTTCGATTCAAGTAGTTAAACTTGTAACTAGTAAGATTATTGGCCCGATTTTTAAAACATTGTATATAAGCCCAAAATAAGGCAAAAATTCATTCATTTTCAAATGACATAATTAAGATTATTTAATCAATTAATATATTTTTGACCAATCACAGTAATAGCTATCCCGTGATCCTCGAGGGTGATGGAATTTTTTTTTTTAAAACCTAAATCTTATAAATAGCCAGCTGAATAATATTAAGTCTCTAACCTTACAAGTTTAACTCTACAAACTTTATGTCTTGTTGATTGGGGATGATTTTTTATAGGAATTTATTTTATTAGAAATTTTATTTAAATTATATTTTTATTTATTTATTTTTCTAGATTCAGTTTAAATTTATTTAAGATATATATTTCAAATTTTCAAAATTATCTTAAGAAGGCAGTGTTATTGTTTGGTGGATCTTTATCCTTTGGGAATTATAAAGACCAAGGACTCTTCTCTCTAAAAGGAGACTATTTTCTATTGAAAGGGAGGGAAAAAAATTCTCTAAAAATTCAAAACTCAACTAAGCTTCTCCAAGCCAAGAATCCTTTGATATTTCTGGAAAATACTTTCGAAAAGAAATCAACAAGCCTTTCAATCTATCCAATTGTACTTGAGAAGAGAATCGACGATGTCCAACTTGTTAGTCTCAACGTTTCATAGTTATTTTGATAATAACAAAATATTAAAATTGTTATATGTATATATTTATAATGGGCAATATTGACCATTCATTTTATTGAGTTTATTATTTGGAGATACATACACTACATGTGTTTGTTAGAAAAGTGAAATTATCAAATTAGACATATATGTAATAAGTTGATCATATCTTACGATATAAATTTTAAAAAATAACAAGTTTAATTTTATCTAAAACTATACTCAAATACCTTTATTTTGATCTATATTTTATCTCATATACTATTATATTTTAAAGTAGTTTTATATATCAATTTTATATTATTATCTTCTGAAAAAGTCATTGTTAAAATTTATATCATATAAATTTAAAATAGTAAAATATATTTATAGTACTATTAAAATTTTAATTTTATTTTATTGTAAAATAGATTTGTCAAGTTTTATTACATGCACGTTTTACACTTATAATTAAGTAGGTATAATTTTTCTAATTGAGTCATTTTGTTAAGTTATATTGTCAACAGATAGAATGAGTATACTATGTTATTTTAATCATATCTTAAAATATAAAAATAAAAGTTATACAAATCCAATTTCAAATGAAAGTAGGCATTATGAGCTTTTAAAAAATATGTAATTTATTATTTTTGGTTGAGAATGCTAGTGTCTAGATAATTTTGAAATTGACAAATAAATTTTGATAGAAGTAGTTTTTAAGTCTAACATGTACTTGTAAAATAAACCATTTCTCTCAAACAATAGATTATTATCAATGGTTCTTGTTGTGTTTAAAAATAGACTCATTTTAGAGTGTTTATAATATTTTCTAGGATTTTTCAAACATTGGAAGCTATTTTTGTGAATTTGCAAATTGAGTTTATGTGCTGTTACTACTGACAGAAGATTCAAATTTATTTTCTACTATTTCACAAAAGGCTAAGAATTGCCTAATGTATATCCAATGTCTTTTGGTGATTTTGTTTACAAAAGGAGCACAGATTGAAGGATGAAGTATTCAAGAACAAGCTCTCAAAGTTTCCTAATTCTCTTTCTCTTTGTGATTCTTTGTACTATATTGTCTATTACTTGAATAAAGAGTGCCTACAGTTAATTGTTAATTCTTAAGAGTGCCTATTTGAAATGAGATCTTTTGTAAATGAGTGGTAACTAATCTTACTTAAGAGAAGTTGCTACATTCTACATCATCTCTACTACAATTTGTATTAGTATTTGAAGCTTACCAAATCAAAGACTTTTTTGTAATTGGGGATTCTTGTCTTTGTCAAGCGCAAGGGATTTAGTTGAATCTCGATTGATTAGAGCTCGAGAGAATAGATATAGATTTGGATATCAAATTAACCACTATAAAAAGAGTTTGCATTTCTTATCCTTACTCACCTTATTTTACGTAAATGGTTTTATATTTTCTTTGGGTGAATTGTATTGGTTCAATTTTTTTAATTTTTACATACTTAACTTCTGCAAAAAATACCCAATTCACCACCATCGTGAATTGCCTTTTGAAACAACAATTAGTATTAGGGCTAGACTCTAAATATTGACTTTAATAAGTCTTTAGAGTAAGATCATATATTATAGCAACCATTATTGCACAAGAGGTTATGGAAGAAGGTCAATCCATTATTGGATGACTTTTTCTTTAATAGTAATGACTATGGTTATTAATAAATTAGGAGGACCATTTATCTTTAACAAATAGATTATGATATTTAGAATATTATTGAAGAATGATATAAGACTCTTATGATCGTTAAAGAAAATAAAGTAATTGTTAAAAAGAAGAAAGATTGAGATGAAAAATTATAAGAAAAATTTTACAACTATTGCTAAAGCCATGTGTATACTATTTTGTATTTTTGATAAAAATAAGTTTAATAGAGTCTCTATATATAGAATGGCACAAAATATTTGAAAAACACTTGACGTAACACATAAAGGTGTAAGCAGGGCCAATGATACAAAACTTAACATACTTGAGCACGTATATGAACTTTTTATGATAAAACCTAGAGAATCCATTAAAAAATGTGTACTCGTTAATGGATATTACTAATGGTATAATTTCTCTTCATGAAAATTTTAATGAAAAAATTCTTGTTAAGAAAATTCTTAGAATTCTATCCAATAGTTGACTCCAAAGGTGACCGCTATAGAAGAAGTAAAGGATCTCTCCAAATTTTTCATTAAAGAACTTCTAGGGTCATTAATGACTTATAAAATGACTCAAAGAAATGAAGAAAAGGGAGAATAAAAAAAAGGAAAGAATATTGCTCTAAGGTCCACCATTAAAGATAACTCCAATCATAGTGAAGTAGAAAGTGACAATGAGATTATGTAGCTTGTAAAGAGATTCAACAAACTATTTAAAAAGAAGAAGTTCAAGAGGAGACTGAGAAAAGATGATTAAAAGGAAGAATTTTCTAACAAAGATGTGAAATGTTATGAATGTAAGAAGCGTGAACACATCAACATGGATTGTCCACTCCTAATAAGAACAAGAAAGAGAAGTAGAAAGGAAAAGAAGTTATGAAAGTTACTACTTGGGATATAAGTGAGGAAAGTGATTTGGTGGAAGCATCTAACGAAAGTGAAATTGTCACCTATGTCTTATGGCTATTGGGAAAAAGATAATTTGGTAAGTTCTTTTTCTTCTACTTCTATGTGATATTCTCGTCCCACATCAATTTTTGATAGTGACTTGGGGTTAACCATTTTGGCTAGTGGTCCAGCATGACAAGTTATTCAAGTCAGTAATTGTTAGGCCATTACAAATGGTATCAGAATAAAACAATTTTTGGACTTGTTCTATTTGAATATGAATATGAATTTGTAACTTGATGAGAATATTAAGTGTTTAAGTATAAAAGATTGTGATACCTGTCCCACATCAATTTATGATAGTAATATGATATAGTATGTAAGAGACTTAAAATTTATTACTCAATAATTTAGACTCAATCATTTTGGGCTTAAGCGTTTTGGGTCAGTGGTCCTGACTCAACAAGTTATTCAAGTTAGTAGCTCCAGGTCATTACATGCTAACACTTCTAAATTATCTTATGATGAGTTATTACATATATGTGATAAATTGCAAATGAAGTAAGCATTCTTGGAAAGAAATATAAAGATTTGAAAAAGAAGTATTCAAATATTTCTAGTGAAATGTTGGCTTGAAAAATGAAAATAGTTATTTGAAAACTTGACTTGTTTTTACGTCTAAAAATGAAATAAATAATATATTGACAAAAAGAGTTGAAGAATTTAAAAATGCATTGGCTAAATTTACCCATGGAAAGAAAATTTGAATAAATTACTTATTACTCAATGATATGGTTTTGATAAAACCCGATTAGGATATAAAGTTTGTCAAGGCTAAAAGTTTTATAAAAAATATTTTGTAAAATGTTTCCATCAATCTAGTCCATTTGTTACATTTTATCATTGTGGTGGGAAGGGACATTATACATGTGATTGTTCTTTAAAGAGAAAATTACTTGTAGAACTTAAAAATATTTTAGTTTCATATAGTTATAAATGGAATGGTACATGTAATATTGCATCTATTTTAGTTCCTAAGAGAATTTTTTTAAACATTTTTGGACCTAAGAATGTTTGGATTCCAAAATCAAAACTTAATTTATTTTTGTAAAGATTTGCATGAAGAGTACCACAAGGAAGAATAAGTGATTTTTGGATGTAGATGCTTAAGACATATGATGGGATATTACTCAAAATTCAATTCTTTCTCAAAGATGGATAGGAGTATGTGACTTTTGAAGACAATGTAAAAAGGATAGATTGTTGGCATTAGAGAAGTTGGTAATCCTAACTCCCTCATTATTAATAATGTTTTGTTTATTTATTATTTAAAACATAACTTGCTTAACAGTAGTCAATTGTGTAGTAAAAGTTATAAAATTATTTTTCAAATAATGCATGTAAGGGTTTTAGTAAAAATAATAATTTATAGTATTTATTGCATTAAGAGACAAAAATGTCTACACTATTGATTTTAATACTTTGATTGAACAAAATGTGAAATGTTTAAGTGCATTATGTAACTTCTAAACCTTTAGGGAGGTAATTACTTATTGACTTACCTAAATTCAAGTTTGATAAAAATAAAATTTGTGCTCCTTGTCAATTAAAAAAACAAAGAAAAACTTTTTTTAAATTTATAAATGTAATTTTTACATCTAGGCTTTTACAACTCTTATATTTAGATTTATTTAGACCTTCTTAAGTTGTTAGTCTTGGTGAAAAATTTTATACTTTTGTAATTGTTGATGATTTTTCAAGATTTACTTGGGTATTATTTTGACTTAGAAGAACGAAGCATGCTCTCATTTTTTAAAATTTTGTATAAGAGTTCAAAATGAAAAATGTTATATTATTTCAAAATTAAGTGATCATGGTGGAGAATTTGAAGATGTTTTAATATTTATGGGTATGGGTATAATTTTTTTACACCTAGAACCTTACAACAAAATGGAATTGTTGAAGGAAAAAATAGAATTTTACAAGAAATAGATCAACTTATGCTTAATGAGTACAAACTACTTAAATATTTTTGGGCCGAAACAGTTAATCCAACTTGTTATATTTTAAATTGAATTCTTATTAAACCGATTCTTAAGAAAACTTCTTTTTAACTTTGATTTGATAGAAAACCTAAGATTGGTTATTTTAAAGTTTTTAGGTGTAAATATTTTATCTTAAATACTAAAGATAATGTTGATAAATTTGACGTAAAATCAGATGAGGGTATATTATTGGGTTATTCTTCTATTAGTAAGACTTATATAGTTTTCAATAAAAAAATTAATATAATTGAAGAATCCATGCATGTTATATTTTATGAAATTGATCCTTTTTTGGCATAAAGTTATATATGATGGTATTGAGGATAATTTAATTAATTTAAATATTAATGATAGAGGAAAATAAATTGAAAATCCTTATAATATAGAAAATCTTGATGAAACTCAACATAGTGAGTTGCCAAAAACTTGAAAATATAAATTTAGTTATCATATGGAACAAATTATTAGTACTCCTATTGATTGTAGAAAGACTAGAAGTCAATTGAAAAATATTTGTGAACACTTATTTTTATATCTCAAATTGAGGCCAAAATTATTCGCTATGCTATTAATGATGAAAATTAGGTTTTAATTATGTAAAAAGAATTAAATTAATTTAAAAGAAATAAAGTTTGAGAATTAATGCCTAGATCTAGTGATCATATGCTATTGGAACAAATGGTCCTTTATAAATAAACTTGATGAATCCGACAATAATTCGAAATAAAGTAAGATTTGTAGTTTAAGGTTTCAATCAAGAATAAAGAATAGATTATAAGACACTTTTGTTCTTGTAGTCAGAATTGAAGTTATTAGAATATTCTTTGTATCTGCATCTCATATGAATTTCAAATTACTTTAATGAATATTAAAAATTCCTTTTTAAATAGTTCTATTATTGAAAAGGTTTATGTTAGACAACTACCAAGTTTTGAAAATGATAAACATGCAGATCATTTTTACAAATTTTCAATAGCTTGAAACAAGTTCCTAGATCATGGTGTGAAAGGCTTTAAAAGTTTTTATTAGAAAATAGATTTTTAATGGAAAAAGTGAACAATATTTTACTTATAAGAAAAACAAAATGATGATTTACTCATCATTCAAATTTATATAGATCATATTATTTTTGGAGTTACTAATAAATCTTCATATGAAAAATTTACTTTATCTCTGCAAAATGAATTTGAAATGAGTATGATGGATAAGTTGAATTTCTTTCTTAGTTTTTAATAAAATAACTCAAAAAAGAGATTACGATCAATCCAGCTAAGTACATTGAAAAATTATCAAAAAGATTTGGCATGGATAATTTTAAAATCGTGAGAACTCCTATGAGCATCTCAATTAAACTCGATGAAGATATTAATGAAAAATATATAGACATCAAGTTATATAGAGGTATGATTGGTAGTTTATTATACTTAACCGTAGCCATCTTGATATCATGTTCAATATATGTATGTGCGCCAGATTTCAAGCAAATTCAAAAAATCTCATTTGCATGCCATCAAAAGAATTCTTATATATCTTAAAATAACTGTAAATGTAGGATTATTTTATTCTAGAAGAATCTCTCTTGAGCTCATTAGTTATTCGGACGTGGATTTTGGAAGAAGTAAATGGATAGAAAAAATATTAGTAGAGCTTGTCATTTTCTTGCAAAATCTTTAGGTCCTTGGGTTAGTAAGAAACAAAACTCGGTTGTTTTCTCTACAATTGAAGCAAAATATGTGGCCACGGGAAGTTACTGTGTACAAATTTTATTGATGAAATACACTTTACTTGACTTTAGACTTAAGTATGTATACATTCTTATTAAGTGTGATAGTACTAGTGCCATTCACATATTTAAGAATCCCATTCAAGAGTTAAGAATGAAATACATTGATATTAGACATTATTTCTTGAGAGGTCATGTTCCAAAAAGTGATATAACACTAGAATTTATAGGTACCAAATATCAATTAGCGAATATTTTTACAAAATCTCTTAATGAATAAATATTTTGTTTTATTAAAAAAGAACTTAGCCTTATAAACTTGAATTACGTAGTTATTATTAACTACATTTAATTTTTTTTCATAAGGGGAGAGTCTTTAAGTACTTTTCATGCATACATTGAGGGGGGCTTATATAGTTTTTTTTTTTTTTTTTAATTGACATCAAAAAGGGAGAATTTACATGACATGTGCTTAATAAATATCTTGCATTGTATATTTGTTTTGTCATCATCAAAGAGGGGGAGATTGTTAATATCAAGGTTTTATATTTATTTTAATAAAAATAAATAAATTAAAAATTGTTATATGTATATATTCATAATGGATAATATTGACAATTCACATTGTTAAGTTTATTATTTGGATACACATACACTATACATTGTGCTAGAAAGTGAAATTGTCAAATTAGACATGTATATAGTAAATTGATCATATCTTATTATATAAAACTTACAAAATAACAAGGTTAATTTTATATGAAATTATACTCAAATACCTTTATTTTGATGTATAATTTATCTCAAATACTCTTTTATATATTATCTTCCAGAAAAGTCATTATTGAAATTTGCACTATATAAGTTTTAAATAATAAAATATATTTTATAGTACTACTAAAATTTAATTTAATTTAATTTTAAAATAGACGTGCCAAGCTTTAAATGTTATGTAGATACAATTTTTCTAATTGAGTCATTCTACTGAGTCATATTGTGGTATTTTAGTCATATCTTAAAACATAAAAATTAAATTTATACAAATCAAATTTCTAATGAAAGTAGACATTATGAGCTTCTAAAAAGTATATAAATTATTAGTTTTGGTTGAGAAATAGTCTCTAGATAATTTTGAAGTCGACTAAAAAATTTTGACAGAAGCAATTTTTCAGTTTGAAATGTCCTTGGACTGTCACACCCTTCCCTTGTCTAACTAGCAAGGCGTAACAGTTAGGCAGCAGCTGACATCTCACTGTGCCTAAGGCCCAGCAGTGTGTTGGCAATTGTCACCCTACCATACTTTACCTTATCAGCTGTATTATCTATATTTCTAGCAAACATTTAGAACCGTCTGAGTTAGTACAATTACTCACCTCTGATTATTGTAGCTATGCTAGCCCAACCTCTACTATGTGCATTGTAATGTCAGTGTAAAGCTACTATCCAATCTACTATCCTACAAAAGGGGAAATGGGGAATGAGACTTTCATCTTAGTGAGTAACACGCTATCTAATCTTAGCGGAAACAGTCATGATTTTATTATACAATAGTTAAACGTATCTTTATATAAAAATTTTAACACAATAAACATAACATATGAATTCTGCTCAAGAAATCAAATTGGTATAGTAACATCAGATGATGAGATACACCAATATGGCTGGAAATACATAAAGTATGGAAATCTATGAGAAAGCTCAGATTAGAAAAATCACATTTATGTTAGAAAATCATGTATCTGGACATCAGGGGAATCGTACATGTATCTGGAATTCATATCTGCATAATAATCATTGAATCAAAATATCGGTTCATGTAGCTTGAAGAACATAAAAAACATAGAAAATCTGAATTCATGACAATCATGGTACATATATCATGTGTGTGGTTTGATCGGTGTGCACAACTGACAATACTATGTGCTCTAAGGGCAGTAAAGTCAAGAAAAAAAATCATAAAACCGAGAGAAACATGCAAGACACTACTGTACTATGTAAGCTGTACTGTGGGCCACTATCATCCCCCCGCCAAACCAACACAATCTACGGCGTTTAAGACCCCTACCAGGTCTAAGTCACATGGCATGTCATATATATACGTGTAGGACTACCACCTACCCCAGATGGCTGCCCGGCATTTAACTATGGTGCCAAAGCACAAAATACTGTAAAATAATTGTAAAAGCATCATAAACATCAAAATGATAGTAGAACTTAAATTAGAACATACTTGACTGTTTCCCATTTTTAGTTATCGACATATCAATTTGTTTAGAAAAATAGATTTTTATTTATTAGAAACACACTTTAGAAAATAACTAAGATTAGAGAGATGTTACTCACCTGTTGTCCATCGAAATTCTTCAGCTTCGGCCTCGACGATTCTCCAAATACTTGCATTCTTCCTACCTAAATGTTCGTAAAATATTTATGTCTAAGCTTAAGCAATATTTGGTAAATGTCAAAAATCTAAAATTTATTTATTCTGAAAGGGTTGATAAATTATTGGCATATACATCCTTTAAACAAACTAATTTGTCTCTAAATCAACTTTAAAATCCATAAGTAAATCTAAATTTTACTTGTTTATCTTTAAATCGGATAGGGTCCCCTTGAATTGGCATAACCGACTTAAAATGGTATTGATCTAAGAATAAGTTCTATAATCTGACTTCAAATAGCTTGAACTAGCTTTAATTATTTTTAACTAGCTTGAACTAGTCCCAAGGCCATTTAAACTAGCTTCAAGTATCCTGAATCGGTTTTGATTATTGTCAAACTGGCTTGACCCGTCAACTACTAGTGAACCGGCCAGAACTAAGCCTTTAATCTACTCAATATTGATGAACCAGGCTGATCTACCCTTAAAACCCATTTAGTCTAATCAATTCATCTCCAAGGGTTAATGAACTGGTTTGGTTTATTGTTAAACCACCCTAAGGATGAATAAATTGGCTTGGTTCACTTAAATCATATAATGAACTGGCCCAAAGCACCCCATTTCACTTGAATTGGTTTGAGGACTTGATTAACCCAAGTGTGTTTTAATTTAATCCTCTCAAAACTGGGATAAACCGACTCAATAACCCTTCATATTGGCCTGAACCAGCTATTTTTAGCTTAACCACATTGAACCGGTTTAGATGACCCGGCCCAGACCCAAATTTTGCTAGGTCTCTTCTGCTTCGCCCATATCCCCTATTGTCAACCTGAATGATTTTGAGTCAAGGTTTTGACCTTACCTGGTTTTTCTATGCAATCCCATGATCAACCCAAGTGCTTGAGCATCTAACAAGCTTGATTAACGCATTTTCTAGCTGAGCCCGTAGCTGGAGTGGCATGAAACTTTTTCCCTTTTCTTTCCCCTATTCTGGCGGACTGCAGAGTAGCGGACCCAGATGCACTTGAAGCTAAAGATTTTGAGTCCTTACCTAGTCTATTGATGCAATTAATGACTAATCGTAATACTAAATCCTTCAACGAAGCTAGGTAAGCTTCCATTTGATGTTAATAATGCCTAGAAGGACCCAAATTTGGACTGTTTTATGGGCTCTGTTCCGCCGCTACTACCACTGAAATTCTGGAAAATTTTCTTTGAGAGATTCAGTTTAGTGAGGCTCAGGTGGTCTTGTATGCCATAATGGTTTGAGCGTATAGGTTAAGCGAGGCCCTCATGACTAATTGATTTCCAATTTCTTTAAATCTTTACTGGATTTTCCGGCAGCAAGCTTCAATTCGCAGAATGGTGTCTAGTTCGTTTGAATGGCAAAACTTGAATTTTTCTAGTGGTTTCTCTCTCTTCCCCCTTACTCGATAGCCTTGGGATCAATTTATAACCTCCATTTGATCTCTAGAACATTCGAGCAAATTCATTCACCATTGTCATCGTCATAGCAAGTTCGGTTGAGGATTTTTTTTCCCCTTCAGATTTCTAGTTTAGTTCCTCATTTTTCATTTCTTTCAGACTAGTCCCTTTTTAAATTCTGATTCTGAGCGTCAGAATTTAATTCCTCCATTCGAGCCCTGTTTCTTCCTAAGATTTTCAATTGTCCTCCTAAAATATCCAAATTAAACTCCCAATTTGTTTATTTTATTCGATTGAGCCCCCACTTAATTCAATTCTTTTGATCAACACCCTTAATCTCCTCAATTTATGTCCTAATTATTTCAATTTCTTCATTCATCCCCCCTACTATTTTCTAATTTGCCCTTATTCTTGATTCCATTCAATTAGTCCCTCCTTATCTTCACTAGTATTTTACCGGCCAAATCTTAGATTTTCCTTCCTTAATTTATCCTTTCTCCTCCCAGGCTCACTTGCTACTTACGAGTGTTCTTTGATTCAGCAGTGTTCATGACCCAACAAATTGAAAAATGACCAAAACTGCCCCAAGTATTTCCTTGAATTCTTATTGCCTTACCAATTCTTAAGCTACTCTCCTGTTGCTTCATTAAATTCTCATACTTTGTGCTAATGACCTAAGTCCAGAATTTCATTTATTTCTTTAATTAATTAATATATATATGTATTTTAGTTAGGACCTAGTTATAGATTCGGGATGTTACATGGACAGTAGACCATTTCTATCAAATGACTACTTATTTTCCAATGGTTTTTATTTTGTTTAAAAGTAATCTTATTTTAGAGTGTTTATTATTTTTGCTAGGAATTTTCAACTGTTGGAAGCTACTTTTATGAATTTCTGAATTGAGCCTTTGTGTTGTTACTTTTGATAGAAGATTCAAATTTATCTTCTTGCATCTCATAAAAGGCTAAGAGTTGCCCAATTCTCTTCAATGTCATTTTGGTGATTTTTCCTGTAAAAGAAGCATCGGTTGAAGGAAAAAGCATTCAAGAACAAGCTGTCAAAGTCTCTTAAATCTTTCTCTCTTACTTTTTGTGCTATATTTTCTATTACTTGAACAAATAGTATCTAGAGTTAATTGTTTTATTCTTGAGAGTGTCTTTTTGAAGTGAGATCTTTTGTAAATGAGTGGTAGCTAATCTTACTTAAGAGGAATTGCTATATTTCTATATCATCTCTACTATAATTTGTATTGGTGTTGAAAGCACACTAAATTAAAGGCTTTGTTTGTAATGAGGAATTTTTGCTTCTGTCAACCGCAAGGGATTTAGTAGAACATTAATCGATTAGAGCTCTAGAAAGTGGATGTAGACTTGGATATAAAGTCAAATTACTATAAAAGACTTTATACTTCTTATCCTTACTCTTCTTATTTTACATAAATTGTTCTATATTTGCTTTGGATTAATTGTATTGATTCAATCTCTTAAAATTTGCATACTTAGCTTACACAAAAAATATCCAATTCACCCCCTCGGGTTGACTTTTAGGACAATACAGCTGACATGAGTATAAAGATTTTTGATATCTAATCTCCAAAGGTCAGAGAGTCAGAGTAGGAATCGGGTTTGTAATTGGTTTCTTCTAAGGATTTAGACAGGAGTTTTTTGAATTCAATTATAAAAGTACTCTCAACTTTTGTTGGTTAATCGCAATTCAATTTTTTCATACAACTATTTTAATTGAGCTTAAATCATTCTTATTCATTTGGATTTGTTTGACCATTACTTGTGTTCTAAAAAAATTATAAATGACTTACATTTAAAAATGTTGAAGTTTAATACTTAAATTTTAATAAGCATTAACTTTTCATACCTTAACTAAATTTTGATAAAGTTATGAATGTACACTACCAAAAAACGGGTAATTAGTGACTGAAGTAGTAGTCACTAAATGTAAAGAGAGGCAGTCACTGAATCAATCAATGAGCGCATTTGTGACCAATTAAGTAGGTCACAAAATACCTCGTCACTAATGCTTTTTAGTGACTACCAAACTTGGGGTTATTGATTAGTGACCACTAAGTTGGTCACTAATTTTTTAAAGGGTGTCACTAATTTTTTTTTTATTTTTATATATTGTGGGAGACAACTGGGGTTACTAATTAGTGACTGCACTATTGACAATCATTGTTAGTGACTGCACATTGCAGTCACTAATTTTGTGACTGCAACTCGGTCACTAATTAGTGATCTTGTTATGTCAGTCATTAAAAAGGGTCACTAATTAGTAATCCTATTATATATATATATATATATATTGGTATGGGGTCACCAAGGAGTTACCAATTTGAAAACTTCTTATGAACCTTTTTACAAGGTCACTCCTCACAATTTCTGTAATCCACAAATTCCCCATTCACAAAAAAAAAACTAATTTCTACAATACATATTCCTCATTTTAATTCTCATTCACCATAATGCACATAATATCATATGGAAAGTTCTTAAATAATACCAACACATTTTATATCAAGTAAAAATGTAAAATATAAACATAACATTATCCAAATACAATAGAAAATGCGACAATTACATTACTAACAAAAGTACAAATATTATTCATGTATTGTGCATTGACAATGGTTGGGAAACAAGATGATTGGGCATTGCTAGACTGACAAACACAGCCTTCAAATATACCTCTTCAAAAAAATAATTAACTTAACAGCCTACAAACTTGCCACACATCTAACTCACTTTCGGAGTAGTAATCTGCATCCAAAAGCATAGAAAATTAATTAACAAATTGTTAGCAAATAAAATTAAAAAAGGGTGTCAGGAATAGGCAATCCTCAAGTGCAAACATGATTTGCTTTTGCATGGCTCTAGAATTTGCAACAAGAAATTTTAATAAAAATATAAAGCACCAAGTACTAAGCATCCACTTAATTTCCAGAAGACTGCCAATATTGGAGAATTACCTATATAATCAAAGATTTGGGATCAATCTCACAGCCCTCAAAACTTGATTTCTATTAGTTGTGATCTCCCTAAGCCAATTTATTGAATTCCTTAGCAAGGAGAGCCCCTCTGAACTTGACTTAATTAGTTCTGACCCTAAAAGAACTTGGAAAAACCAATAGAAGCTAAAGTTGGATTTTCATCAAATAACTCTTTCAGAAAGCATGGACTGAATATATATAGCATCTACCTTACAATTTTTGTGTGTTGCTTGAACAATCTCTTTATTTAAAGACTTTGAGTTAACCTTGTCTATGAACTTCAAGTACAAGTCGTTCAAATTTGGCTCGATACAAGCTCTGTCACGTATAATACATGAAAGTTTGCAAAAATGTAGTAAATACCAAGGTAGCTATTCCAAATGATGAATAAACATAGTGTGCATAGGAGGAAAGTGAAGACAAATCTAAACCAAAAAGATCTAGCATCCACACATACACAAATCTAAAAACACCAAATCCAAAACAAATCTACATTATTATCAACTAGCAGATCCGTGGCTCCTTTCAAATGAGAAGAAAATACACAAATCTAAACCAAAAAGATCTAGAAGGCACAAATCTGCATATCTCTAATATGTAATTCAAGATATTTCTATTAAATCACAATAAGGCTGATAAACTAGCTTTCCTTGCCTCATCAAAATGGTTAGTGTATGTGAAAGGAAAGAAAAGTTTCCTTTAGGACAGAAGCCTACCCTCAATCCTAACATATGGCTCTAAACATAATAAAAGTAACTTGTTATAAAGGAAAATTGACTTACAATCATCTTCATCAAGCACAAGCTAGAAATATGAATACTAAAACTACTTAGAAAAATACCATTTCATCTACTTTACAATAGGTGGAGACTGTAGTTAGCTTGAAATCAAATAAGCTTGTGGTGCATGTCTACATGTAGGTATGTGCTTATTAAATTATGTAAGAACTTATTATGCATCCTTATCATTCATTCTAGTTAGTTTCCAGATTCAACAATCGTTTCTTTTTCTGGTGTATTGAACAGAAGGCTTGATCATTAACAATGCATTGGCTAGACTAGGCCCAACAAATACACAATGTTGGTGTAGAGAAAATTTCATAACCATGAAAAACCAATAAAAGTTTAATCTTGTTCAACATACTACTTGTTTTGTTCAATGGGAAATAAAAATGGTATATATTTTTTGCTAGCCTAAGTTGGTATAACAAATATATAATCGCAAAATCAAAAAAATAAATTAATAATTAACTAATTAAATTCATTGAGAAGGATATAGTTCTGTTCTATATATGCACAAAAGTGACTTATCTTGCTGGCTTCACATTATCATGTGTTGAAGATGACATATGTAGACAAAGATAATAGCAAAATGCAACAAGTTTTGTTTAGTAATCCTGAATCGTGTAAGGATCTCTCTGGAATCAGGCAGAGGTGTTTTTCTAGAATCTTGAATCATTCAATAAAAAGAATGTTGGCCTTTGGCAAAACATAACCAAAGTTAGATCAATAATAAGAAATCAAAACCAAACTAAATCAATTTATTATCTCAAACCCAACTAGCTAACACATTTTATTGGGGAAAATGAAAAGAAAAATGCTTAAACTGAACAAAAACAACTTGTTCAATTTTTCTGCATACTTTTATTCCATGCATACTCCTTGGACAATTAGATTTTTCCATCCTTGTTCACTTTGAATGGCCTAAGCTTTGTCATTGCTCTAGCTCAAATGGAAGAACAACCAAGACCTACCCACAGTAAATTTCTCCATCATTCACATTTTTTTTTCCATTTTCAACAACAAAAAAATAGAGAAAATATTCAAAATTCTATTATTTTCATGTATACTGTTCTTTTTCAAAACGAAATAAAATTTAAATGAGTTATATTCTAAAAGATAGGTCCCTGCTTTTCAGTTATCCCCAAAACAATTTGTAAAAAAAAAATTATTATCAAAATCAGAAAGGCATTTTAAAATCAAATGCAAATAGGATCTAGATTTCTGGATTTGACACCCGCCTTGCAGGATCCAAGATTGTTCTTGAAGATCAAAAATAGTAATCTCTAGGAAGAAGGATTAGAGCCCCAAACTGATCTTGGGACTTTGTTTGGCGGTTGGGATAGTTTGCAATGTAAGTTTGGGCTTATAAGGGCATCGCTGATGGTAGATTCTTCAACTCCAAAGGCTATGGTTTTGCAATGGAGGTGAGGCATTGATGGGTTGCTTTGGTGTCAGAGATATCGACATTATGGTAGATGTGAGAAAACAAATCATACTGTTAAGAGCATGTACCACATTTCACCCAAGTTTCCTATTTAAGATCTCAATGAATCCAATAGTTAAAAACTACTAATAGATCCTAGCCCATATACAACAACACTAACCTGAGGAATTGAGATATATGCATAGATTAGAGAAACAAATTGAACATAAGGATGATTCTTTCATTAGGATTTCCACTCCTTGATGAGGCAGCCATGAGCAATACCTCTCGACATTCTCTATTGAACCCCTCTTTCTTTGGCTAGTAATTGCAGTGAAGAAATTGAGTAAAATCTAGTTATCATCATCACATATCATTTATTGCATGTAGAGCTGCCATCGGCCTCAGGTAACTGTTTGACATTTGTATTCTAGGTGCTGAAGCACTAAATAGCATGTAATCATAAAATCATAGAATCTCATACACACACACACACATATATACTAGAAATTAGAACATAGATCAGTCTTTTTCCAATTTTTAATACTAGAATGCATACATGTTTTAGGAAACATTTTTTAATTCTCATAAAACATACATATATAATTTGGAAAAATCTAAGATTAGAGAGTATGCCATTTACCTTGTATGCAGTCCATTGTTGTCCTCTTGGAGTTAACTAGCAAAATCCAACTTATGTCTATTTCCCTTTCTTGCAACTGGGGATATGCAAATGTAAATAAATTACTATGAATGCAATATGAAAATGTATGCTAAATACCTTAGTTTCATGCCCCACCCTTGTTGATTGAGTAAGGTATGGCAGTTGGAACAATAAGTAACACTCCACTATACCGGGAGCACAACAATATATCGGCCACCATAACCCCTAACTTGATTGGCCTAAGCTAAACCCGTGTTTGTGTACTTGTTACACTCATATAACATAACATCATAAATCATCTATAAACCTCTGATAGTAAAATTTAAGTTTGAAACCCATATAACAGTAATCATAGTTTACAATAGTACACTGTTCATGCAAAATATCATTGCATTACGACTGCTATTTGCTAACCTACAAAATGCAATCTTTCAACCCTTTTAAAAATTAAATAAACTTACAAGCATTGAACCCGGCAAGACTGGCCAACCTCTGCAAAGATATGCATGAAGTGGAAACATAGTACTGATGCCTTCTAATATGAATTGCCACAATCATCAAGGTGGAAGGGGTGATAAGACAAATGGCTTAGTAAATGGCATGCAAACTAAACTTAGCGAAAACTAATAGGTTAGCATGTGCAAAATATTTTATAGAATCTCTTCAACTGTCACACCCATCTGCCATGCACTGGGATGGATGCAACAGTAGGGCAACAACCAACACACCACTGGAAAAAAATTGGCAATATGTCGGCTGTTGTAACCCTTTGGTGTCGTCAGCCTATCACTTGTTTAACCTGTATAAACATATATGCATGCATCATCTAATGCATAATGAGTAGCTAAATATCATAACATGTCAAATGTTAGGACTCCCTGGCCTTGATAAAACAACAAGAACATGCACACAAATCCATGTATGTTTGTCTGGCAAGCTAAGCCCAACTTCTCAACATAAACATATGTACGGTCTCATATATCCCATGCATACCACATCCATAGTCTCATTATAGGATTTATACATTTGCAATCTAACTATACAAAACATGATTACTTTTATGCAATGCAAAATACAAATTCCTTGGCGCTACGGTACATATCCCATAATAACACTCTAATTTCAAATACATAGATCTGGGCCCACCTCTTATACGTGTGCGACACTCTTGAATGCTAATCACAAGGATAGAAGTGCTAATCTAATGCTGGATCTACAATATAGTGGAAAAAGAGTAAGACAAACTGTTAGCCTCAAGATTTCATATTATTTTGATAATAACAAAATAAATTAAAATTATTATATATATATATTTATATAATGGACAATATGGACAAATTATAATGTCAAGTTTATTGTTTAACTACATACACTACATGTCCTAAATTATGAAACTGTCAAATTAGACATGTGTATAGCAAATTGATTATATCTTACAATAGAAAAGTCAAAAAACAAAAAGTCAATTTTATATGAAACTATACTCAAATATCTTTATTTTGATATATAATTTATCTTATATGCTATTTTATATTAGAGCAGTTTATTATATCAACTTCTTATATTGTTTTTTGAAAAAGTCAATATTGAAATCTGCACGATATTAGTTTTAATTAGCAAAATACAATTTATGATATAAATAAAATTTTGAATTAATTTTATTTGTAAAACATACATGTTGAGCTTTAAATGCATATATTATATGCACATTTTACACTCATAGATTGATAGATATAACTTTTCAAAATGGGTCATTCTGCTGAGTTACACTATTAGTAGACAAATTTAGTATATCCTAATATTTTTATCATATCTCAAAATATAAAAGTCAAATTTTTAGAATCTAATTTTGAATGAAAGTAGACATTATAAGCCTTTTAAAATATATCATTTGTTATTTTTGAATACAAATTCAAATTTTTAGACAATTTTGAACTTGGCCAGCAACTTTTGTCAAAAGCAACTTTACAGTCTAGCATGTTGTTGAAGATTTAATCATTTCTCTTAAACGGTACATGATAATTCAATAATTCTTTTTGTATTTGAAGGTAGACTCATTGAGGAATATTCAAGAAGTTTTTAAGATTCTTTTAACATTCAAAGCCATTTTATTTAAAATTTTGAATAAAGCTAATGTGCAGTTGCTGTTGACAAATAATTTTATCTTCCACAAAGGCCAACGTCTCTGTAGCGTTTTTTTTGGTGTTTTTGCCTATAAAAAGAGCGTAGATTGAAGGGAGAAGAACACCATAATAAGCTATCAAAGTCCAATCAATCTCTCTCTAAAATTCTTTGTATTACATTGTTTATTACTAGATCAAAGAGTGCATAGAGCAAATTGTTTTACTCTTAAGAGTGCCTCTTTGAAGTGAGATCATTTTTATACTTGAGTGGTAGCTAATCCTACTTAAGAGGAATTGCTACATTTCTACTTCATCTTTATTACCATTTGTATTGGTGTTTGAAGCTCACAAAATCAAAGGCTTTGTAGTCGGGATTTCTTGCCTCCACTAAGTGCAAGGGATTTTATGTGTACTCGGGATTTCTTGTCTCCGTCAAGTGCAAGAGACATAGTGGAAGCTCAGCCGGTTGGAGCTCAAGAGAGTGGACGTACGAGGTTCGAATCAGATAAAAACTTTGAAAACCAATGCTAATTGTAAGGTGAACAATGATATACAAAAGAGTTGACAATTAGGAGGAAGGAATAGACACACGAGTTATCCTAATAGAAAAATTAGAAAGACTTTAAAAATATTGATGGATAGTTAAAATTTAAGAGATGTGAAGGAATCTTTCAAGCACAAATTAGAGGATATATGACTTATGCAATAGTTGAAGAGACCTAAATAAAAAGTCCAAAAAGTATTTAGATTATCAAGTAATGGATTTTGAATTTAATTTAGTCATAAGTCTAGAAAATTAGAGCATTACCAATATTACTAACTTAGAGCAAAAAATAGTGATAGCTCTAACAAAAAGGGAGAAGTAGAATTCTTTGGTGACAACAGAGAGAGATATCATGAGGACTTAAGGAATAAGACTTGGGGAAGCTACTTGATATAGCTTATATTTATCATAGGAAAAGTTAGTTGTTGCTATGGGCTTTGACAAACTAGAAGAAGAAGAGACTTGAATTCAAATATTTGAATTAAAGACTTTAAAAAAAAATATAGGTGCAAAGGAAAATAATAAATATAGTCAATGGAATTCAAGATAGAGTAAATGATTAGGGATGAATATTTGAGATATTTATACATAGTTTAGGGCCTAAGCAATAATTATGGAAGGATAGAACTAGTGAAAGATTATTCTTGGTGTGACTTAAAACTATTCATTTTATGGAATAATTGCGTAGACTTTAGCCTAAGAAATTCTAAGAGAAGGTAGGTTCCAAAGGAAGGTTTGCTAAGGGATCAAAGCTTTAGTTAGAAAGTGATTTAATTTTCTGAAGATATAGTGAATAGGTAGTTGCTTTATGTAATCATTCGAGGATATTGGGAATACAAAAAGCTAAATTGGGAGCTTCCAGGATGGTTTAAAATTTTTTGAAGAAGCCACTTAAGGTGAGTTTAGGAACAAAATGGCTAGAAATTTCGAATGGGTTGGTGAAATTTATTTTGGGGATTCTATGAATGGATTGTTTGAGACTAATATAAGGCAAGGAATTTGAAGCTTCTTTAGGTTTGATTATTTGATTAGAAAGTCTTTTTTGGGTTTTAAAAAGATAGACAGTCGAACTAGCACATGTGGCATTAGTCTATAGACAATCTAGAAGTAAGAATGAGACAGATGGTTTTGGGGACTATAAATTAACATCTTTAAACAAGAGAAGAAGTTTGGTAAAAACGACTCGGCCTAAAATGAAAGAAGACTATTTATGAGGGAGCCTTTAGATAACTGAAATTCAATGACGAAATTCTTTTAAGGGGGGTGGAATTGTGACATCCCAATCTAAACTTCGGTTCTAATTTAACATTCATCATTACCAAAAAAATAAATAAGGGGCTAGATGGGAGAAATTATATAAAGGATGAATAGAAGAAATAATAAGTGTCCTACTGTCAAAGGAATCTTTCAAGTTTAGGTTGAAGTTTATAATATTTGGGCAATTTATTTAGTCTCCAATCTAAATTAGGTTGGGGTGAAAACATCAAAATTGTAGTTCTTTAAGCTAATGAATCACAAGTTTTGGAATCAATCCAATCTGATCACTCTAGCACAAGTTATAAGCATTTCACTAGAAGAGGTACAAAGCTGTTGACTGTAGAACAGGTGATAACTTTGACTCATCATCAGGCTAGATTCGGTCTCTCTTTGATCAAAATTAGGTTGAGGTCAAAATAGAAAAGTTGTGAGCCCTTGAAATAGCTTTACAAACCAATTTGAATGATATTGATTTGAGTTGTGTATCTCAAGTTATAGCCCAAAAACCAAGCAAAGGTCTAATAAGAGGTTATATGGTGATAGCCTAGATTTCAGGCCATTTTTGGACCTTCTATATGCAGAATCAGACCAAGTCAAAAACATAAAACTTTTAGCTCATTAAGTTGGATTTAAAACCCTTTCGAATGAGGTCATTCTAAGTATTGTAGCTCTAGATATTGGCAGTTTACTGCAGATCGTGCAAAGAAAGTAATGTTAAAAAGGAGTAGGGGTATAAAAAGAATTTGATAGGCTTGTAGGGTCCACTTCCACTGACCTAAGGGGTTTATAAATACCTTTTGGGGGCCTCCAATTGTACCATAGGGGCAGCAAGGGAGAGGGAAGAGAAAGGGGAGAAAGAGGAAGAAGAAAAGAAAGAGAAGAAGAGAAAGGAAGGAAGAAGGGTAAGTAAAACATAAAAATTTCTAGTTTATAAAGGTTTATGCATATTTTTCATACAATATGCATAGTAGAAGTTTATGTATATTTTTCATATATTATGTATAATCCTTCTATTCTTTATTACATGTAGGAGATGTATGCCATTTTTAACTCTATAAGCATGCTACAATAATAGGAAGAATTAAAATTCTAAGAAGAGCATTTAAGATTAGAACTTTAAGATAAGATTAGAATTAGCTTAAAGGTGTACCTTCCACGAGTTATTTCATATTCTTTTAAGACTTTATGAAGTTTTAAGTAATGATTAGGGTACAATATCAAGGGTAACTAAACCATAGGAAGGGATAGAAGCTAAGTATAGGAAATGAAGATTAAGCGAACACCAAGTGTAATAGAATAGGAAAATAATAATTAAATTATCTAAATCTTTTGACATGCATTTTCATTTCACATTTAGAGTATATAACTTATATCTGTATATGGTTAACTTATAAGAAAAGGAGAATCAAACTTGAGAATTTCTCTTTTAGGGCCAAACAGCAGACTACATACCAGGTGAGTGGCATCTTCCTAATCCTAGTTATTTTCCAAAATATGTTTTCTAATGAATAGAATCAACATTTCCTAAGATGTTCTATGTTGATATATAAAAATGGAAACACGTTAGCTATGTTTTGATTTTAGCCATATGATGGATTTGATGATATTTATGAGTGTTCTGATGTTTTGTGCTTCGGCACCAGAGTTAAATGTTGAGCAACCACTCAGGGCAGGTGGTAGTTCTATATGCATCATAGTATATGACATAGCATAGTATTTGAATCATGTAGAGGATTCCAGAGTATTACAGAGGTCACAGACTGTGCCAGCCTAGTTAAGGGAATGGCGGCAGCTCTCAGTATAGATTGCACAGTGTAGTGGCACCCGACATATTTTATAAATTTTCATGTTTTTATGATTTTACTGCTCTCAGATGTACCATTATTAGTTGTGCACACCAATCAGACCACACACATGAGATATGCACCATGATTATTATGATTTCAGATTTTTCATATTTATTTGATTTCTTCAAGTACATGAATTGATATCCTCATTGAGGATTACTATGAAAACCTGATTCTCGGATTTGAGTTTTTCTCCTAATTTGAGTTTTTCTCGTGGATTTTCAGACTTTCTGTATTTCACGCCATATTTGTTTATATCATGAATTGAGGTTACTATACAAACTCGATTGCTTGAACATAATTCATATGTTATGTTTATTGTTTTGAAATTTTATGGAAACGTATGTTTAGCTATTGTATGATAAAAAAATCTAATTGTTTCCACTAAGATTAGGCAATGTGCCATTCACTGGGACAAATGTTTCATTCTAAATTTTCCTATGCAGGAATTAATCAGGATAGTAGTATTACATTGCACATAGTGGAGGTTGGGCTAGCATAGCTAAAATAATTTAAGGTAAGCGCGTGTACTACTTTAGATAGTTGTAAATGTATGGTAGATAGGTTGGTAAAACAGTTTGATGGGAAATGAATTAGAATAGGGTTACAATAGTTGATGTACTATTGTGTCAAGGATACAGCAGTACGTCGATTGCTGCTTGGCTATCATGTCTTACCAAATCAGTTGGGGCAAGGCATGATAATAATTCTAGGAGTTCAAGAGGGTTTAGGGGTCTTTAGAGGGGCTAAAAATCTCAAATGTTTTAAGAAAAACTTCAAAAATTGCGTCCAGGCACTACAACGCGCCCATTCTAGTGTCTATGCGCTATAGCGAACCTGGGCGCTACGGCGCCAAAATTCTAGAATGCAACACACTATAGCGTGCTCCGGTGCGCTACTATAGTAACGCTACAGTAACTTTCTTTTTTTTTTTTTTTTAACAAAAGCTTAGCTTGTTCCCAAACTTTCATATATGTTTTCCTTAACCTTAGACCCCAGAAATTCCTTCTAAATAAAATTTAAAATGCTACCAAAATCCATAAATTTATATAAAGCCATAACTGAAATCGGTTTGGGTTGTTACACTTTGTGTTGGTTTAGAATTAAAGAATTATTGTATTATATTATGTCTATTGCATGTGATACTTGTTGGATAACTCTTACATTTATCAATGATGTTAAGAGAATAAATTGGCAAGGCATGTTTGTCAAAGTGAGATCATTTTGTCAACTTTGCTAAAAAAGGATGGAAACTTTGTGAATGAAGATAGCAATGTTTTGTTTGTAAGTATATAGACATTTTTTTTTTTTTATTATTATGATTTGCATAAAATACAAGTTGCATGACTTAATGTTTATTTGTATCTATGCTTTTTACTCTTAACACTTGGTTTGTCAATGAATCTTCATTGGATGAGTTTGAATGAGTTTGTAATCGTGAAATTCTTTTGCTTTTCTATAGTGATTAGTACTCTTAGTGGCAAATAGTAGTACATTTTTCTCCATGAACTTGCAAAATAAAACAAAAGAAAAATATATTGATGGACTGTAGTATATGTAGCTTTTCTTCTTTTTTTCTTTTTTAAAAAAAAGATCACACAAAATTGAAATAATAAAACTAAAAAGCTGGTGAAGCTTGGCCATGTTGATTCTTTAGGTGACCTGCTTCTTCTATTTTGGATCAAATGGCTTTTTGGTATTTGTATCAGCTCCAGGCTCTTTTAGTGAGCTGTGAATTTGCTAACAACTTGGTGCTTTGACCTTAAGTCTAGTGGATAGAGCTGGTTCTTAGGAGCTTGATATTTGAGCTAAAGATGCAAATGGACTGAAATTATAAAAGCTGCATATTGAGGTTGGAAGCTTGAGGAACTACTAGCAAATGGAGTATTGTAGGTCTATAGTAAGTGGTTCTAAGTGGTCCTTTTGCCTATTTACAGCTTTATTTGCTTTTGGATTGGCTTATGATGCTCTAAACTTGAGCACCTGGTGTGTAGACATTGCATGTTGGCTATCATTTGGAATTGGCTGTAGTTTTTTTTTTTTTTTTTTGGGACCTTCTAAATTTGATTTGGTTTTGGATCTTTACACTTGAAGATGGGCTTGGTTAAGTTTGGTATTGAGTTCTATTGTTGCTTGGGAGTTGCTTGCAACCTCTTGGTTCCTAGGTTGCTGCCATGGTGGGTTTTATGTAGTGGACTTGGGGTCAACTAGAGCTTAGAAAATGGGCTAGTTTTGAGATGAAGTGGGCTTCTGATTAGAATGGAACCTGTAGACAAATAAAATTTTAGAGAAACTAAACTTAATAGTTAACGCACAAACACCAGTAGATATATTTGGACAAATTCGACTTAATCCACACTATAACACAAGTAATAAAGAAAATTAGTAATGACAATATAAGAACTGAAAATAAACTATACTAGTTGAAATTAAAAAAGTAAAAACTGAAACTAATAAAACAAGAGACATCTAAACACACATAGCGTGCATATATTCTTAAAAATAAAAACATAAACATAAACAAAGGAAACAAAAACCAAAAATAAGATGACTAAAAAGATTAAAAAATGTAAAACCGAAAATATCTTCCTTTTCTTTTGATGTTCATCCTTTTCTTTTCCTAATTTTTCCCTTCCCATTTGCTTTCCATGGCACTAAAACCAATAGTTGCTTGTTTTGTTATTGATGTGCTAGATATAATTTACACTAAACTAAAATGATTTAATTGAATAATTTTAGGATGAATGGCCCTAAGGATTTGGAGAATGCTTTTCTTGTTCATTTATAGGGTTTAGATCATAAGGATTTGGAAAATTTTACATATTTTGATGTGCTTGTTTAATTAAACACCACTATGCCATTTTGTTTGTCTAGTTGGCTTTTTGCAGTTGATAGATTTTGCTAGGCTATAAAAAAGTTGAGCAAGTTTGAGTAGCAAAGTTCATTATATGAAATACTGACTATGGTTATTTAATTTGGAGCCACTATATAGATGCAATTATGGTATGGGCATGCCATTTTTTGTAGCTATATAATAATAATATATGTATTACAAGTATATGAATGTACCCTTGATTCATCCTCAATTTCTCAAGGATTTCAGTGCTAGACTTCTATTTCATTCTCTTTGATACACATGAATTTACAAGATTTAGGCTTGCGTTCTTGTCAACTTGTTGAATTAAAAGCCTCTATTTTTTTCTTCTTGCCTTTCACATCAACTTGATGTACATAGAGATGTATGTATAATGAATTTATATTGCTCTTTTAGTTGTTTTTTTCTTGGCTTATCATTTATAAATTTGAAAGGATTGCATATCTATTTACTTGTCTTGTTTTATTTATAGGATAAAATATCTGAACACTTGTTGAAGATCAAGAATGTGCTACTACTATAAGTGTTCCATCAAGGGTATTGGCTCATTGTGATGATGCGATTGCAAAAACATGCAGTGTTGAGCATTCAAGTATTGTTTGTGGTTTAGGCATTGGTGTTTGTCCATCTAGCATTTTTGGATTGCTCAGAAATTCCATTATCTATATGAATTTTGGTGGCTCAAGCAATAATATAACAATGAATATATTCAAGACTTGAAAAAGTAAGTAGAGACTTTGCAAGAGAAGTTGATTGGATATGATTAGACCAAGGCACAACTTTAACAAACTAAAAATCAATTGGCAACTCTGCACAAATTCCTTGAGGACAAATTTGGTATTGAATTACACGCTGTCCATCAAGATATTCCCCACTCTTAGGTCACATTTGTTTAGAATGTCTCTAGTTAAGGGTTTACAAACTTATGAAAATTACATGTTTCAAACTTTTTGTTTTGCTAGTGATAGATATGACACTTCTCAATTTTTTGGCATGTTGTTAATATTTAATATTTTGTTTTATTGGGATTGTCATGCCCTACCCTTGTTGACTTAGTAAAATATGACAACTGGGCAGCAGCTGACGTACCACTATGTTCCTAACATAGCAGCACCTCAGCTACTATGACTTTACTCTCGCCCTTTTATATTAAACTAATTTACCAATCTATTTGGCATACATTTACAACCATCTAAAATAGTATATGTGCTAAGCTTAGACTAACTTAACTGTGCTAGCCCAACCTCCACTACTTATGATGCAATAATATTATCTAGGCTAATTTTTGAATAGAAAAAATGGGAAATGAGACATTTATCCCAATGAATGGCACGCTACCTAATCTTAGTGGAAACAGTCAGAATTTCATTATACAATAGTTAAATGCATATTTCTATAAAAATTTTAAAGCAATAAACATAACATATGAATTCTACTTAAGAAATTAAATCCGTGGAGTAACATTAGATGATGAGCTAAACTAATATGGCTAGAAATACAGAAAGTATGGAAATCCATAAGAAAGCTTAGGTTAGAAAAATCACATATGTGTTAGAAAATCATGTATCTGGAAATTAGAGGAATCGTATATGTATAAGGAAATCATGTCAGCATAATAGTCATCAAATCAAGATATGGATTCATGTGGCTTGAAGAAAGTAAAGAAACATAGAAAATCTGAATTCATAAGAATCATGGTGCATATATCATGTGTGTGGTGTGATCAGTATGCACAATCGATAATGGTGCATCTGAGGGTAGTAAATTCATAAAAAAAAAACATAAAATCTATAAAATATGCCAGGTGCTACTACACTGTGTAATCTATACTAAGGGCTGCCGCCACTCCCTCAAATAGATTGACACAGTTTGCAGCCTCTGTAATAGTCTGGAATTCTCATCAAGATTCAAATACTATACTATGTCATATACTGGGATGCATATAGAATTACCACTTGCTCTGGGTGGTTGCTCGACATTTATCTTTGGTGTCAAAGCACAAAATCTCATGAAAACCATCAAACCAAACATATAACAGAAATCAGAACATATTGACTATTTCCCTTTTCTTAATATCAACATTCAATTGATTTTAGAAATAATTATCATTGGTTATAAAATACATCTGAAAAAATAACTAAGATTAGAAAGATGCCACTCACCTATACTGGCATTGTGTCCTATCAATATCAGTCTTGTTGTGTCACTGCCTGGTTGATAAGTTTTTTTTAAAATAAAACCGTGCATATGATCAATGGCATGCCCCTAAATGTGGATGAATGAATGTATATGTTAGATAATACTACACATAAGTCTTTAACCTTCCTACTTAAGGTCATACTAGTTACCACATATGTATCCCGAAAATTCTAAAAATATTAACATGTATCGATTATCCTCTTAGGTATGCTAGGGTATGTCCATGTTTAAGAAATGAGTTATAATTATTTTATTAAGAAAAATAATCTCCAAATAGGTAGGGGAAACTTTAGGTTAAGATTTGGACATTCTAATGTTAATTCTAACCTTGCCTTTCTTAAGTTAGCCTAATTGCTTTTGCTTTCTAGACTTGGTTTTGACCCTTTTCTTTTCTCATCTTGCTGCTCTTAAAGTGAACTAATTTTACCCTTAATAAGTTCTAAATCCTGCAAAAAATTTACTACATATGTTCAAGAATTTCTTTTCTTTATTTCACAACTAGTCTAATTTCTTAGGAAAACTATCCTTTTCATTATCATGGTGATTTTAACTTCCATTTCCTTCTAATTTCCCCCTTCTGTCCTTCATAAAAAAAAATTGACTTTAATCTATTCCTAAATTGACTTTAAATCAAATATAACTCTCAACTTGGTAACATGACTTTGTCCATAACTTCCAAAACAACTTAAACTACCATTCTCTTAAATTTGGCTCCCTTCTTCCCTATTTTCCCTTACAATTTCAGAACCTCTCCCCTTTAAGAATCCTAAATTTTAAAATTAAATCTTGCAAAAATTGTAGCTAATTATCAACTAATTATACGCTAAACAAACTTACATAGAACCTTGACTACTTGGTGATTTCTTTAAACTCTAAGGTTCGGATCACGATCTTCCCCTGCTCCCTCTGTTTTCAGGTCTCTTATCTTCCTCAAAATCTCCATCAACTCCATGAAAACATTCAAATTTTCAATTAGAAACAACACCTTAAATTAGTTTCAAAATTTCCACCATATTTAATTTTAAATTTGTCCCTTCAGGTTTAATTCCCTTAATATTTACAAAAGATTTCTAGCCTCCAAATTTCTGCAAAAAAAAAAAAAAAATCATTCCAAGCATACATACTTATGCATATCTCTCAAGAAAATCATATAATTTCACAAAAAAATTATACTTAAATTCTAAAGCTAGATATTTTTTTCTAGGGTTCGGCCAAATGTAAATTTTTTAGCAACTAATATAGTCTTAAATTAGAATATAAACCATATAATTATGAGAGCAACCTATTGTCTCATGTGTCTTCTTAAGAAATTTGAAAACAATCATTCAAAACATAAATTTATTAAGTTTACTTACCTGGATTCCACTTTCCCTTTCGTCCTTTTCTCCGTTTCTCTTCTTTCTCTCTCTTTTCTCCATTTTTTATTTCTTTGCCTTTGATCCTCGCTGGAGGCATCTATTGAGGGGTTACATGACATATACATGGTATAAGTCGGCAACTTAGCTAACCTACCTTTGTCATATTTACAATTCAATCCGCTAACTTAGGTTTAATTATTTTTAGGTCCCTTAGTTTCCTAAATTTCTAAACTTGACCCCCTTAGCTCTAGAAGATTTGGAAAATCTATTTTAAATCCTTATTAACATGATCCTCAAATAAAAATAAATACATCTATATACATATATTTTTATTAATTTTAACCCTATTTCACCAAATTCCATTAGACCTCTAATTATATTTTTAGTTCTTCTTCCAAATTCTTGTTTCTTTTTCCTAACTTAATTCTGAAAACCTCTCCTAAACCTTCCTAATCCTCTCGCATATAAGGCTTAATTGAAATTTATTTATTTATTTATTTTGGAAGTTGCAAGGAGATAATATTTGAAATGGTCAACAATGCATTAATTGTTGTAGACACTCACTCTCCTCTCATTGGTTCCCCCCTTAACTTTCTTAAAATTATTATTTTACCATTGATTGTTTTCTCAACTTTTTGTAAGCTTATATAAACACGTGGTGCTTGCTTCTCTTCTTTTATTATTTATTTTTTTCTTTTCTCTTTTTTTTTTCCAATTTCATCCCTAACCTTTGTTAATAATTACCCTCATATCCCTTGACTCAAATTGGACTTTTTTGTCCTAAGAAAATTTAGAAAAGTCCCTTCTAAACCGCACCAATGTAAGCCTTATTAAATAAAATAAATGCCATATTTTATAAGCCTTAAATTTACCTAATTATTTTTCATAACCTTGATCTACATTTTTAACTCTTTTATTACTTCTGTTATTTTATTTTCTAATTTAATTCAAATTCCCCTTTTTATGCCTTCTTTTAAAATTATTTTTCTTTTGTTTTAATTGCTTCTAATATGCATGGGATGCAGTGCATATGAAATGATTAGACATACTAAACTTAGTATGGGATGTCACAAGGATCTTTTGTGATATTGTTGGTATTATAATTTTTATAGCTAATAATTTTTAATTTGCAATGACCAAATTAAGAACAAAACTTGGATTTTTTTTAAAAAAAGAATAACAAATATTAGCTATGGTTAGACTATGGCTATGCCATTGGTGCGTGGCCAAAATTTAGCCATGGTTAAAGTGTGGCAAATTCTTTAACAAAATTTAGCCATGGTCATGCTGTGGCTATGAAATTGGTGTGTAGTAAAAATTTAGCCACGGTTCAAATCATAGCTAACTAATAATTTTTTTTATTTTTAATTTTCTTTTTTTATTGTTAGGCATAGTAATAACCGTGGCTAAATTATCATTTAATCATGGAGAAATAATGGTTACCATGGTTCGCAGAATCGTGGCTAATTGAGTAAAAACCATGGCAAATTATGTTGTGACACCTTGTTTAGCCATGGTTTTGTTTAGTGTAGCTACTTTACTTAGCCACCGTTTTGACCGTGGCTAAGTAGTGTTTTTCTTATAGTTTTACATAAGGAAATAGATTTTTATAGGACAAATTGTACACTCATTCTTGTTGAGGTTAGGTTTTATTACACCAACACTCGGTATGTGTTTTTTTTTTCCATAAAAATGCCCTAAAAATGGGTTATTTTAACAAAAATGGCATCAAATGTGATGGTAAATTTTGAAATTCCATGTGATAAATAATCGTAACCACTGTTGCCTTGATGGATTTGAGTGACAAATAACTACATCTCACTAAAGTTGAAAATTAGAATTAAGTTTGGACCAAGGGGTTGTATGTGAAATGGATTGGAAACTCCTTCTAGTGAAGAAGAACAAGGTATTGTTTTCTCTAAAGGATACCATATCATGATGATTTTAATCTTATAAAATTCTGTTGAAAATTAATTAATAATTTTAAGAATAATCTCTCAAATACAGTTAATCTTAAACTAATTCAAGGTGACATGATAGGTTGAGTGAATAAATTATGAGTTTCAACTTAAACTTATTTCTCCACAGTTTTTTATGCTTTAAATGTGTTTTTTTCTTGTTATTTTTTATTAATCAATAAAAAGAGTAAATAGTAGGCCTTCCATCTGATAATTGGGAAAATTAGTCCATGAGGACAGAAAGAGCATGGCTTTTTTATGGCCCCTCTTTTGATACCAAGTCTTTTGTTCAATTAATTTTAATATAATATATATTTTGATTATATAATTAAAATTTTAGTAAGAATGAAAATAAATAAATTGATTGCAATAGTAAACAATCTCAGTGACTTGACATAACATTAATGGTGTATAACAACATAAAGGGCACTAAACTATAGCTGTGACCTATTCACTTCAAAAGAGAAGAGACCACCACATCCCCTCATCTATTCTACTCACCCCAAGGTAGGGTAGATTTTGGACTTTCTATTTTACACGATAAAAAATTATGTTAATATAAAACTTATTATAGTTGGTGCTTTTTCCATTAAGCTTAATTGTGTTCTAGAATATCATAATTTAATTATCCCTGATTTTTGGAAAATTGTAGTTCAATATCAAAAAAAAAAAAAAAAAGTGAAGAAGGCTGCGGCCAGTTGAATACATATCGGTTGCTTGTAGACAAGCCAATTGTTGTTTGCCAAATCAATTACAAAACATGACTATTTATTAGCCCTCCACTTTGCCATGGCCTTTATACACATATATAGGACTGTTAAGAGGCAAGACTAGGGAGAGGGACAGGGTGGAGCCTTATCTATAAAAGCCTTAGAAATACATGGTAATAAGAGACATGTACTTCGACAAATAAATTAAATGTCTCTAAGAAACTAAAGATGGATAGATCCAATGATGAGCTAGATAAAGAGCTACTTCACTCTCAAGCTCACATATGGAACCACATATTCAATTTTATAAACTCTATGACCCACAAATGTGCCATTCAACTCGATATACTAGACATTGTTAAGAAACATGGGCAGCTGATAACTCTCTTTGAGTTTGTTGCCTTTCTTTCCATCAACCCTTCCAAAGGCTGGAATGTCTATCGGCTCATGCACATTCTAACACACTTTGGCTTCTTCACTATGCAAAAAAATTTCTAAAAACAATAAGGAAGAAGGGTACTTGCACATGCTAACTTCTCAACTTCTCCTGAAGGATGAGCCACTTAGAGTCACCCCATTCTTGTGACTATGCTAACTATCACGCAGGTAAGTGGATTCCAAAAGACAAGACAATGCAAAAAAAAAGTTCTTTTAAGAAGTGAAGCATTACCTATGGGATGACCCTTATTTGTACAAGATTTGTGAGGACAAGTGATAAGAAGATGTGTCCTTGAGGGAGAGATGCAAAGTATCTTGAGCCATTGCCATAATAAAGAGGTTGGAGGCCATTTTGGACTGACAAGGACAACAGCCAAAGTGCTACAATCAGGTTTTTATTGGCCAACCTTGCTCAAGGATGCCCATACCCATTGTATTTCTTGTGACCAATGCCAAAGGATGGGTAATATTTCTAGAAAGCATGAAATGGCCCTTACTAACATTCTTGTGTGTGAAATATTTGATGTGTGGGGTATAGACTTCATGGGCCATTTTTCAAAATCCTTGAATAATGAATACATTCTTGTAGCTGTTGACTATGTTTCAAAATGGGTAGAAGTAATTGCCACACCAACTAATGATGCTAGGTTGTAGTGAAATTTCTAAAACAAAATATATTCTCTAGATTTGGAACTCCTAGGACAATCATTAGTGATAATGGAACACATTTTTGTAACAACTTGATGGCTATACTCTTAGAGAAATATGGAGTTAAGCATAAGACTAGCACACCTTATCATACACAAACTAGTGGTCAAATGGAAGTGTCCAATAGGGAGTTGAAAAGAATCTTAGAGAAAATTGTGAATTCATCTAGAAAAGATTGGGCACTTAAGCTTGATGATACCTTGTCGGCTTATAAGATAGCTTTCAAGACTCCAATAGGCATGTCTCCATATAGACTAGTCTTTGGTAAAGCATTTCATCTTCCTGTGGAACTTGAACATAAAGCATATTGGGCTACTAAATTTTTGAATTTTGACTTGAAAGCTGCAGGTGAAAAAAGATTACTCTAACTTGATGAACTTGAAGAATGGAGGCTCAATGCTTATGAGAACTCAAAGATATATAAGGAAAGGGCCAAGAAGTGGCATGACAAGCATACAAAGATAGAAAATTCACTCTGGGACAGCAAGTTCTCCTTTTTGACAGCAAACTTTGCCTTTTCCCGAGAAAACTAAAGTCAAGATGGATAGGATCATACAAGGTAGTCAAGGTTTTCTCACACGGTGCGATAAAGTTGCGTCCACCAATAGCACAAATGTGATCAAAGTCAATGGATAGAGGTTGAAGTACTACTTTGGAGGTAATTTGGAGAGAAAGGCCTCCTACATTAAGCTCCATGATCCATGAGTGGGAAGGAGTCAAGCTAATGACTATAACTTAGCATCCTTTTTTGCTTTTATTTCATATATTTATTTTCAGCATTTTTTTGTTTTTTGTAGCAACGTATAGTTGTCTTTTTGTGAATCACCTCCTTTTTTATAATTTTTTTATAGCATTCTATGCTACTTTTGCATCATATCAAGCTGAAATTGGGATCTTTGCTTTTAGCTCTGCTGATTTTTCTGGTTTGGAATGGAAAGGGAGTGAAAGTCCTACATCCCTCAACATTCAGTCATGGACATCATTAGGGGAGGCCTCTTTACCCTCTCTAATGTGCTTAAATTACAATGTCTAGATTAAGTGTCGGGGTAAGGACAACTGTGTGAAAATTTGAAAATTCTGAAAACTTGAAATTTTTTTATCAAACCTTGAGAAAATGGGTGAATTTTGAGAAACTAGAAAATTTTCTTGAAGAAATCTAGAAATGTGGCTTAATTTGAAATTTTTGAGACTCTGAACTTATTACGAGCAAAATAGCCCAATTGAGCATTGGTTTAGCATTTTAGAGGCCATTTATGCATTTGTGATGCCATGGTGAAGTTAGCTACTTGAGTTTGAGAGCTTAATTATTTCCTTGAACTGATTAGGTGATATATGCATAACTTAAGGGATGAAATAGGCATGTTCTCGACTTAATTGAGTTTAGTTATCTTCATTTGATTACATTGCCCATCGAGCACCATTGGAGCCTTGCATGATAGCCTATGTTGTTTCATTGCTTCATTAATTATCCATTTAGCCTTTGAGCTATTGGTGGCTATCATATCATATTTTCATTGTGTATATCATTTCGGTCCTTTTGCTAGAGATCTTGTTGCATAGTTAGTTGTGAGAATGGTAATTTCCAAGAGATTTTGAATTAAAGGCTTAGTGCTTAATATAATCATGTTGGATGCTAAAATGTTTGTAAAGGTAGTAGGTTCTAAGGTTCTGAGTACTAATGTTCAGGTCATGAGTAACTATGCTTGATGTACTTTAATTTGAATATGTACTTTGGTGTGTTTGTGCAATTTTGGTTAACTCGAGCTAGTAGATCTGAGGGGTGCTTCATCACCCAATGCCTTGGGCCAACTGGACCAAGAGCCATTGGTTGAAAGCTCGTTACACGGGTCACCTTTGGGACAAAACATTTTGAGTCATGTATCCATAAAAAAAAAAGAAAGAAAAACAAACAAAAAGCAGGAAATATGAAAAAAGAAGAAAAAAAAGAGAAAAAAAATCTTAAAAAAAGGGAAAAAAAGTTGAATACTTCTATTTGGCTAAGTGAAGAATCATGTTGTAAATGCCTTCTATTGTGATGAAATTAACCATTCTTGCTTCTTTTTATGCATTCAAGCCTCTACTTCTTTGTGCATATCACACACACACATATATATATCCCTTCCTTGTTAAAAGCCAATCACCCATGAGCCCCATTACAACCTCATAAAATCCTATGGATCTTGGGGAATGCATTTATCTATGATTTGCGCATAGGAGCCATTAAGCAAACATCTTGAGCTTTCATTACTTTAGTATTCATTATGTCATCACATTTGTATAAATCATTCGGAGATGCTTGCTTATATCTTGAATTAGGCTTTGAACTCACAATTGAGTTTTTAAGTAAAATGCATTTTTACGTGTGAGTGACATCATGTCTTAGATGATTTGAGAGAAAAATGTGCTTCTAAAGTTCAATCTTGTCTTTCTTTACTTGAGGACAAGCAAAAGCTCAAGTGTGGGGGTAGTTGAAATCCAATTTACATTATACTTTTATGCTTAATTTTATTGCATTTATCAAGTATTTTCTGCTATTTGAGGCTAAAATGGGTTTATATTTGAACAAATTTATTAAATTCTTTTTTTTCCATTAATTGAAGTAACATGAATGGATTTTAGTGAATATTGAGCATTCATATATTGAAATTCAAATCTTCTCATAAAAGTCAATTTGGGGCTTCAATAGGTCAAAATGCAATGTGGAGTATGGAAACCAGTTTCAAGGCTTTAATTTATTTTAATCTAGCTTAACAAAGTTGCTTGAGGTGATTTTAGGTAAATTCGAGGGAATTTGTTGCTTAAGATGAAGAAAAGTCAAGTTTTCAACTTTTCAAGTAAAAACTAGCTCATTGGAAGGTCAAATCTAGGAATGAAGTTTGGAGACCAAGCTCAAAGCTTTTACAAGGTTCATTGTAGCTTAACAAATTTGATAGAAAGGGTTTTGGGTCTAGCCAAGCTTAATTGGAGCTTATTTTCAAGGAAATGTTATTTTTGAGGTGCAAGTAGAGTTGTAACAACAGTAACCTAGAGAAAAATATTCATAATTGGAGTTAAGAGACTCGGATTGGGGCAATTCAAGAAGTTTTGAAAAGGCAATAAAATGATCTACAACTCTCATGTTTTGCCCTCAATCTAGTTCAGCCCAGAAGGCCCTCAAAAATTAGCCAAAGTACGGCAATAGCAGTACAGTAGTAGCAGTTTTACTACTTGCTGTTGTTTTGGAGAAGATGTCATAACTCAGGTTACAAAATTCAGATTCAGATGATTCTTAAGGCATTGGAAAAATAATATAGAAAGCTACAACTTTTATGCTTTGATCTCAATCCAGTTCTGCACATAAAACCCTCAAAATTGAAGGAACAAATGTTAAAAGTTTGAAGGAGTAGCAGTAGATTTTAGAAGATGCAGCTTGGAGAAGAAAATTCATATCTTGAGCTACAAAATTTGGATTGGGATGATTCAAGATGTTTTTAGAAGCTGAGAAATAGTTCTAAAATTTTCATGTTCAACCTTTGATCAAATTCAGAATATAGAGTGCTCAAAATTGTGGAATAACTTCAGTAGTACTGTAGCAGCAGCAGTAGTTTTACTGCTTATTGTTGTTTTGGAGAAAGAATCATAACCTGAGTTAGAAAATTCAGATTGGGCTGATTCAAGAGTCGTTGGAAAGATAAGAAGAAAAGCTACAATTTTCATGTTTGTGGCTCAACTTAATTCAGAATGTAAGCTACCCAAATATTAAATAAAACCCTCATCCTATGCTTAATTTTCAATTCTATAGAATTTCACTCCAAGGTCCAGTTCAGTTGTAGAAAGAACATCATAACTTGAGGTAGGAAACTCAGATCAAGATGATTTAAGATGTTTTGGAAATCTCAGGAAAATCTCTACAAGTTTCATGTTTTGTTCAAAATCTAATTCAACACAAAAAGGGCTTAAAATTTAGCAAACATTTGCAGCAGTCAGAGCAGTTATGCAGATTTTTAATAACAACATGTTGGAAAAAAAAATTCATAACTTGAGCTAGAAAATTCATATTACGATGATTCAAAAGGCATTAGAAAGATAAGAAAGAATGCTATAACTTTTAGTCCAATTCAGCTTGTAAGAAGTCCAAAATTTTGAAAGAATAAAACAGACTTGCAAATTCAATAGTAACAGCAACATTAGAGTTTGCAGTTCCAAATCCAAACACTCATGGCCTGAATGGAGGATCCAGATCCATGTCCATAAACCTAATTTTGGATCCAATTGTGTTACAATTCTCACAACAATGCATGACCATTGGAATTCAAAGCAAACCAGCTGAACCACTCCATTCTGTCAAAAACCAATGAGATTGGTAATTGTTTTGGAAGAGTTGCTACTGTTTAGGCATGGGCTGAGCATGGGCTATGCAGATGATGGCAGGAGTGGGTGAGAAAGTGATTATTCAGCCAGGGAGGAGGGTTTTCTTGGAGGTTTTTGTTTGCCTTACGAGTACAGCATAAAAGGGAGACAGTAGAGGTTTTTCTTTCAATTGGTTTTACAGCTTGAGAGAGAGGTTGTGTGGGTTGGTTCTAGAGCTAGAGAGGCACAAAATACAACAGAAGAGAGGCACGAAAGACAACAGAAAAGGAAGCACTAAATACATCAAGGGGGAAGTGCAAAATACAATAGGGGAGGAGTTACCTGAGCTTCAACTAAAGCAGCTTTCAAAAGAACACAAAACTTCAGATTCTTCATCCTCTAGACTGAGTTTTCTCTAACCATTCTTGTTGTCATTTTTAGCAAAATTTTCTAGTTTTGTTATTGGTGACATGTATGAACTCTTGCTGAACAATGATCTCATTACTAAGATGTTGAACAATTCTATGGGGTGATTTCTTTTGTTGGGGGAATGATGTAGCTATACCACTTGATTTTGCTTGATAATATAAATTCAAATTTTTGATTCTAGGGTTTCTGTAATTTTTTTTCAGATTTGAGCTTAATATTGTTTGCATAAAATTGGAGTTTTAGTTTAGTTTGGTTTAGTAAGAGGGACTAAATGAAATTTCAGATTTATTGCAAACATATTTTATAAAAAATTACAGAAAAAGCTGATTTAATGAAAACAAATAATGCTAACCTTAATGCTTTTCAGTTTATAATTGGTATTTTCAACTTTATTATCGTCCGGTAGGAGTGGCGAGGTGGGATTTATTAATTTTAAGTGAATTGAATTTTGAATGTAATTTTCAATTATGAGTTAATGCATTGTTTGACACATTTAAGATTGGATAGCTCGGTAGAATGCCTAATTCTACTATGTGGTCTATTTAGGTAGTCCAGTAAGATGGTTAACCGAAAGAGATTTCACCAATCTTAATACATTTTAGAATTGAGTGGATTAGGTGGGGCTCGATAGAGACCGACGAAGATATTCACTTTCAAAATAGATTAGCCGGTCTGGTAGGAAGGTTAATAGTTTGAAAAATCTTGCCATCTCATATATTTTAGCAACTCTAGGTTCAATTTTAATTCATAATACAAGCAAAATTAAGGTGGTACTAGCGAAATCATCTTCACATATTTTTCACCTAGATCTAACTATGGTAAAATCTCTTATTGTCCCTCACTAGTTAGAAATTTTACTTTCTATCTTTATTAAATTTTTGCAAACTTACTTTTCTCTCAATTAACGCTTAAGTTATGTAGAAATTTGCAAATTAATTAAATCAGTCCTCGGGGGATTGGCACTCTACTCACACACACTTTATTACTTGAGTGACTGGTGCACTTGCCAATTAGGCATGCTAAGCGCGCAACATGCACCTACAACAATCTTTCACTAGTTATATCCTTCCACAATTATTGCTTTAACCCTAGACTATGCATAAATATCTTAAATGTTCACCCCTTTTCATTTACTTTATGTTGAATTCCATTGAATAGATTTTTTTTTTGCACCTAATTTTTAAGTCTTTAATTCAAATATTCGAAATCAAGTCTCTTCTTCTTCTGGTTTGTCAAATCCCATAGCAATAGTTAACTTTTCCTATGATAAATGTAAACTACCTCGAGTAACTTTCTCAGGTTTTATTCCTTAAATCCTCATGATATCTCTCTCTTTTGTCACCAAAGAATTCTGCTTCCCCTTTTTTGTTGGAGTTATCCTTATTTTTGCTCCAAGTCAATAATACTGTTAATGCTATAATTTTCTAGACTAATGACCAAATTAAATTCAAGATCCATTACTTGAAAATCTAAATACTTTTTGGGCTTTTTATTTAGGTCTCTTCAACTATTGCATAAGTCATATATCCTCTACTTTTTGTTTGAAAGATTCCTTCACATCTCTTAAATTTTAACTATCCATTAATATTTTTTAAGTCTCTCTAGTTTTTCTATTAGGATAACTCATGTGTGTTTATTCTTTTCTCCTAATTGTCAACTCTTTTATCTCACATTCTTAACCTTACAATTGGCATTGGTTTTCAAAATCTTTATCAGATCCAAACCTTGTATTACCTAGTGCATCAACCTTACATCAATAGTCAATTATCCACTAATTAAGTATAATTTATCTCTAAACTATAACCTCTCATTTCATCTTTATCCCCGTGCTTATTACCAAAAGGTTTTACTTTATTTTCTTAAGACCATCTCTTTATTTATCTAGATTAGTAATACTATTAACTCTCTATTTCTCTAGTCAATTGATTAAACTCCCAATCCTTATTTTGATTTTGCCTTACACACTCTATTGATGAAATTTATAATTACTATAAGGGTGAAATTTATAATTACTCTAAGGGTCACTCAAAATAAGTTTTAACCCACTAAATCTCTCTTATATTTATTTTAATAAAATCACGAATCACTTTATCCTAAGTTCTCCTCAAGTAGTCTTATCTAAGAAATTTCAAATCATCTGAAGTTTCTAGAATTACTTCTTAGTCCCTAATAATCATACTTTATAATTCAAATGTCCCTAAAATGCTCCCAGACAAGTTTTGTGTTACCAATAATCATTTCTTAATACTCTAAATGTCTTTAAAACATCTTGTCTCGATTCTATCTAATTATTGCATAAAGTACATATTTCGAAATTGTGCTGAAAATGTACTTTTATTATTTTTACTACCTCAGTCGAAGGTCGCACTCCTTAAGCCCTCAACTATCTATCAATATTTTTCAAGCTTTCCTAACCTCCTCTTTTTTTCTAATACAAAACTTGCAGTCCAACTCATAGTGTCCCATTCTTGGTCATTTATTAATTCATTGACCAAAATCTCTTAACTTGCCATTATCCAAGACCCCCATCAGATTTCAACTTTATAATCTTTCATACCTCATGTTTTGCATCAATAGCCAAATATCCACAAAATAACAAAGTATCCTTAAGCAATTTCCTCACATTCCACTCTTTAGCCCTATATAATGTTTCCCTATTTATCACCAAAGGTTTTTCTTTATCTCCCTAAAATCATTTCTTCCTCTAAACTGAACCACTAATACAAGCAACCTTTTAATCCTCCAAGATTTCTTACTCTATCGAATACCTCCTCGTAAGTCTAGCTATCATATTCATAAATCTCAAAATTCAGGGAATAAACAATTAAACTAAAGTTTCTTGTATTATAGGTGTTGTCATAGAAATGTAATGTTCCTACCTCTCTATGTGTAGCTGGTATGGCACTGAATGCTTACCTAGGAGGTTAGCCAAATCTCCATTCTCTCAACTACCCAAACTTTTCCTTTCCTAGTATGCATCATGTTCCCCCTATAATGTCACTCTAAACTAGAATGCAACATAAATGTATCTACCAAGAATAAACCTATACTTTGAACATTTTGTAACCTTAGCCTTTAACACTTCCAAAACCTAGGCTTTGATACCACTTTAATTATCACACCCAATCCTTCCCTATCTAATGGGGCAAGGCATGACAGCGGAGCAGCGACCCACCTCCTCTTCTGTCTAATACACACAAAAGAATATTGGTCATTGTGACCCCTATCATGACTGGCTCACTATACTTGATCTAGATTACCAATATATTCTAACACATGTCTGTTGAATAATACAACTTACCAACGTACAAGTAATCAACTGGCCCAACCTCCACTAGTGTGCATGTGATGTCAAGGTAATGAGGCAACTACTATGATCACTAGCTATGTGCTCCTGACACCTGTGTGGGAAGATGAAAGGAGTGAGAATATTATCCTAGTGAATGGTTTTTCAACTAAAGTTAGGGGAAATAGGAATATTTTGAAACACGCATATGAATTTCAAAAACGTAAACTTTTGCAATTAGATAAAATTTAGTGAAATTATTAAAATAAATTCATTTAATAGTATATGCAAAATAGTACACGTGTAATTATTATAAAAAGCCATACCATATCACCCGTTGAGCTTGCAGATCTAGCCATAGCTAAAAATGTGTAAAAGAGCTATGGAAGGAAGCAAAAACCTGGGTGGCTTTGTTTGTCTGTAACTCTGGGCTATACGTGCACGTAGACCAAATATAATCTCTAAGTCATGTATGTCACATTGTGCATATCATATCATACATGTCTATCTAAATCTATTGGATGCTACTAGCCATGAGACTCGTGACATGTGTGTACCACTCCCATGAATGAATGCATATGGCTTGATAGTGCTCCGATCCTTTTATCGGGACAATGTCTTGTAGGACTATCATGGGTCCAAATCCATCCCTGTGATTACCAAACAGATTATCTAGGTGAATGGTACCTTTTTAAGGAAACCAAATGGCATATATTCCAATAAAATAATTATGTGCAGAAAATAATCACCATTCCTGTTTCCATTTTAGAAAACATAAAAAAATCATAGAAAATTTATTCATTAATTTGAAATTATAATTTGTTTGTCAAAATACTGAATTTAAGAGGAAAACCACTCACCTGTTATCTAGTCCAATATTTGGTCCTAAAAGAGGAATTCTCATATTTGATTCTCCCTTTCCTATGAGTTAACGATATACAGATATAAGTTATATACTCTAAATGTGAAATAAAAATACATGTCAAAAGATATAGATGATCTAATTATTATTTTCCTATTCTAGTTCCCTTGGGTGTTCGCTTAATCTTCATTTCCTATACTTAACTTTTATACCTTCCTATGGTTCGGTTGCCCTTGATATTGTACCCTAATCTTTCCTTAGAACTTCATAAAACCTTAAAAGAATATGAAATAATTCATGGAACATGCACCTTTAAGCTAATTCTAACCTTATCTTGAAGTTTTAATCTTAAATGTTTTTCTTAGAATTTTAGTTCTTCCTATTATTATAGCATGCTTATGGAGTTAAAAATGGTACACAACTCCTACAGTAATAAAGAATGGAAAGATTATACATAATATATGAAAAATATACATATACTTCTATTATGCATATTGTATGAAAAATGTGCATAAATTTTCATAAACTAGAAGTTTTTATGTTTTACTTACTTTTCTTCCTTCCTTTCTCTTCTTCTCTTCCTCTTCTTTTTCCTCTTTCTCCCCTTTCTCTTCCTTCTCTCTTGGCTGCCCTATCCTACAATTGGAGATCCCCAAGGGGTATTTATAGACCGCTTAGGTCGGTGAAAGTGGGCCCTACAAGCCTATGAAATTACTTTTATGGCCCCACTCCTTTTTACTATTACTTTTCTTGCGCAGCCTGCACTAAGATGCCAATATCTGGAGCTACAAAACTTGAAATGACATCATTAAGAAAGGGTTTTAGATCTAACTTAGTGAGGTAAAATTTTAATGTTTTTCACTATGTCTGATTCTGCATGTAGAAGATCCAAAAATGGTCCGAAATCTGGGCTATTAGCATAAAACCTCTCATTAGTCCTTTGCTTGGTTTTTGAGCTATAATTTGAGATACATAACTCAGATTAATATTATTCAAATTGGTTTGTAAAGGTATTTCAAGGGCTCACAACTTTTTTATTTTGACCTAAACCTAATTTTGACTAGAGAGAGTCTGGATCTAGCCTAACAATGAGTTAAAGTTATCACTTGTTCTACAGTCAACAGCTTTGCACCTCTTCCAGTGAAAATGCTTATAACTTGTGCTATAGTGATCAGATTGGATTGATTCCAAGACTTGTGATTCACCAACTTAAAGACCTACAATTTGGATGTTTTGGCCCCAGCCTACTTTAGATTTGAGACTACCTAAAATTGCCTAAATATTATAAACTTCAACCTAGACTTAAAAGATTCCTATGTCAATAGGACACTTACATAATACTTTTTATTTTTTCTATTCATCCTTTATCTAATTTCTCCCATCTAGCCCTTTATTTTATCTTTTGGTAATGGTGAACGATAAATTAGAATCCAAGTTCAAGTTGGGATGTTACAGTGGGGGCCTTGCTTACCTATCACAGTTAAACTTTTGACCAGATCATATAATTTGGTTCTTGAGCAGGGTGCCATGCAAGTGAATATATAAAAATATTGAATGATACAATTCAAAACGAGAATAAGCGAGATAAGCAATGATAAGAACAAAATGGCTAAATTCCCATAACAAAACCTAGATTCAACTAGTACTTGATGAGATAGTAGATTGTGGATCCTTATGGACATGTATGTTCATGAGATACATAAGCATAATACAAAGAGCTCCCCAATAAGATCTACGGTAGCTTGGGCAGCTTTCTCCTCGTTTAGAGGGTGAATTACAACATCAGTAGCATGACCATATATGTGTCTTTTCATGTTGGTTGTGAATTGATGATTTGCCTGGCATGATATGAATAAGTCAAAATATAATATTCATCAAATCCACATAGTTCATTAAAAGAAAAATCTTCCCTTTGTTTCCTCTTAAAAGAAGTAAATATAAACAGCTAGAGATATTTCTTTCCGCTTCTTTTAAAATGAAATAAATTTGATGTATTTGGGCAAAAATGACTCCTTAAGATATTTTCTTTCATTTATGAACTTTAATAAAATAAAACTAACTACTTAGCAAAAAATGTTTGATCAATGAAACAAAAGATTGTGTGGCAGATAAAGGGAAATGCATGACCAATATTACTACTTTTTTTTAACAATTGGAAATTTGTACATAAGCTGATCAATGTCATTTGCATAATTTAAGAAACAATTGGAAAAAAGATAAATATATAAGTTAAGATGCCAGAATAAAGTTCTAGCTCCAAAAACAAAACATGAAAATGATTTATGGGTACATATGATGTGGAATCAAAAGGATCAGAAAGGAGAGGAAGAGTAGAGGAAAATCAAGAGATACTAAACTCCAATTTGAAAAACTTCAAGGAAATTTTGCCATTTTTTCTCATTCTTGACATATATAAGAGAAAATAAAATAGATCTACTAGAACCAAAGAATAAGAAATAGATAAAATTAATAACGTAGGTTAGATAAATGCTACAAAAATAGACCATAATATCAAAAGAAGATTACAAACAACACTTCATAGTGCACCAACGAAAAGGCTTTCAACATTCCAGTGAAGAGCACAATCCTAAAATGACAAATCAAAACCATGAATTGAATTCAACATGCACAATTGCTATTACTTCCAGACATTACTTCATAAATTCATACATATATATAAAGATATAGATTAGCAAAAGGTGACCTAGGCAATGTTGATGATGAATTGACGGAATTTTGGGTGCAATCCAACCTCCTTCTTGAGCCGATTAGCAATGGGCTTGCACGCCGTCTTTAGAACGAGAGTCCCAAGCTACACTATTGGTAATATCTTCTTTCCCTCCCTCTTTGAAACACTCAGCATTCCCTATCTAAACCCTCTTTTTCATAGCCACAAACATGACTTCAATGCAAAGCCAACAAGCACACCACCGCTCAACATTTTGATTATTCTCAGTGTAGAACAAATGTGAGCTATACAAAAACTTTTTGAATATGAACATGTCAGATTTCAGACAAGGGAATAGTTGACTAGGAAAGTAGTCTTAGGAGGGTTGAATTGTAATTCGATGTATGCCTAACCTTCTAAAGACTCAACTGAGTTTGGGAGATTTTAAGCCCTTTTTTTTTGGAACAGGATTGGCTTGAGTTACATGGTATATTTATACCAAATTTATAGAATAAAATATGCCCATTCAGTTCCAGAAAATTATTTTGCCTACTTGACAATAGGAGTGTATATCAAATCAAACTAAACTGATTAAATTGAATAAATTGAACTAAATCGTAGTTTCATTTAGTTTCATATAAGTCATGATTTAGTTCAAATTGATTTAGATTATTTTTTTTCTCACAATTTAATTTATAGTTTGATTACCAAACCAAATCACATAAACTGAACTTTCCTACAAACTATGCTCAAATTTATAGTTTAATCCTTCAACTTTCTTTTCTTTTTATTTTGACCCTTCCACTTTATTTATTCTATCATTGCGATCTTCAGACAATTTTCTTTTTATTTTCTTTTTTATTGTTTGTTTTTAATTTGTCTTGAATTTTCATTTTTTTCTAATAACTTTCTAATTTGGGTTATTATATACTAGATCAATATTTAATTTATTGAATTTTTTTGGTAGCTATAATTTTTAATTATCAGATTTAATTGATTTTACTACAGATATACAATTTGTAAAGACAAAAGGTTTGGTACAAAGTTTAGTGAATTTTAACTTATAAACCATGATTTCAAACCGGATCAAACCACAAATCGTGATTTGATTTGGTGCTTGAGAGTTCATGCTTTGATTTGATTTGGTTTCTTTTCTAAAAATTACAAACTATGAGATAAAGTTTGGTTTAGGGTTGAGTCTCAAACCAAAACACAAACACCCCTCCTTGGCAATTAACAATCACCTTCTTATTTTTTTTTTACAAGTTATTTATTAATTTATAAGGCTATATTTGGTATCATAAAGAGAAAAGGAAAAGAAGAGATATAATAAGAAAAAAAAATTAAATGGAAAAGGAATACACATTCCTTCCTTTATTTGGTATTATTTAATGAAAAATAAAGAACACTTTTGTTACTTTATTTGGTTTCATCTAAGTAAAAGAATAGAATTTTTTTTAGTCGAGTTAAATTTTAGAATTTATAACAAGAGTTCAAATGAAAAATTTTAAAATTTGTAAACTAGCGCAAAGATTTAGAAATAATAGGGATTAAATTAAAAAAGAGGAAAAAAATATTGAGGGACCAAATTGCAAAGCAACACTCTTTATCTTCTTTCTTCCTCTAATAAAGGATTGATCTCTATATCATTGGCTAAATCACAAAAAAGCTCCAAACTTCTCTCATTGTGTTGTCAAAATAGACAAGAACAGTAGCAATAAACTGTCATTATCATTGTTGTCATTGGTGGTTGCTCTGCTCTTGTCAGTTTTTGCAACAATGTCAATAGTTGTATCTTTTACTCATCTATTAATAGTTGTTGAGTTGCAAAACATCTCAACTCAACACATACATCACCATCCTAATTGAGGAAGACAAGCTTCATGTAACATCCCAAATTGAACTTGAGTTGTAAACTATCATTCATAATTATGAAAAGATAAATATGGGGCTAGACATGGGCAAATAGATAAGAGACAAATAGTAAGTATAACTAGCATCATGTAGGTGTCCTACTGCCCTAAGAATCCTTCAAGTCAAGTTTGAAATTTGTGATCCCTTGTTCGGACAATTTTAGGTAGTCTCCAATCTAAATTAGGCTGGGATCAAAACATGAAAATTGTGAACCTTCAAGTTTGTGAACCATATGTTTTGGAATCATCCAATCTAATCACTCTAGCTCAAGTTATAAGCATTTCACTAAAATAGGCCCAAAACTATGAACTGTAGGATAGGTAATAACTTTGACCCCATTGTTAGGCTAGATTCTACCTCTCTTTGGTTAAAATCAAGTGTAGGTCAAAATAGCAAAGTTGTGAACCCTTGAAATAACTTTACAACCCAATTTGAATGATATTGATCTAAGTTGTGTAACTCAAGTTACAACCCAAAAATCGAACAAAGGTCTAATAGGAGTTTTTATGATAATAGCCCAAATTTTGGGCCATTTTTGAACCTTTTGAATGTAGAACCAAACCAAGTCTAAAACATAAAAATTATAGCCCATTAAGTTAGCTTTAAAACTCCTTTTAAATTAGGTCATCCCAAGTTTTGTACCTTCAGATGTTGGCATTTTACTACAGATAGCGCAAGGAAGGTAATGGTAAAAATGAGGGGTCATAAAAGTAACTTAATAGGTGGTGGGCGCACTTCTACCGATATAAGGGTTCTATAAATATCCCTTGGGGGCCTCCAATTGTAGCATAGGGCATCCAAGGGAGAAGGAAGAGAAAGGGGAAAAAGAAGAAGAAAAAAAGGAAGAGAAGAAGAGAAAGGGGAAAAAGAAGAAGAAAAAGAGGAAGAGAAGAAGAGAAAGGGGAAAAAGAAGAAGAAAAAGAGGAAGAGAAGAAGAGAAAGGAAGGAAGAAAAGTAAATAAAACATAAAAACTTCTAGTTTATGAAGGTTTGTGCATATTTTTCATAGAAATTTATAGTAGAAGTTTACATATATTTTTCATAGATTATGTGTAGTCTTTCCATGCTCTATTACACGTAGGAGTCGTATGCTATTTTTAACTTCAAAGCATGCTAGAATAATAGGAAGAACCAAAACTCTAAGAAAAGTATTTAAGATTCAAACTTTAAGATAAGGTTAGAATTAGCTTAAGGGTACATCTTCCATGAATTATTTAATGTTCCTTTAAGGTTTTATGAAGTTTTAAGGGAAGATCAGGGTACAATATCAAGGGTAGCCGAAACCATAGGCAGGGATAAAAGCTAAGCATAAGAAATGAAGATTAAGAGAACAACCAAGGGTAATAAAATAGGAAAATAACAATTAAGTTATCTAGATCTTTTGGCATGCATTTTGATTTCACATTTAGAGTATATAACTTATATCTGCATACAATTAACTTATAATAAAAGGGGAAATAAATATGAGAAAACCTTTGGTCAACTTTCAAGGTCAAAGAGCAAACTACATACCAATGGGTGGTTTTTCTCCTAAACTCAGTATTTTGACAAGTAATTACTATTTCAAATTAATGAATAAATTTACTGTGTTTTTATTATGTTTTCTAAAATGGAAACAGGAATGGTGATTATTTCTACACATAATCATTTTATTGGAATATATGTCATGTTTGTTTTCTTAAAATGGTATCATTCACCTACATAATTTGTTAGGTAATTACGGGGATGGATTTGGACACGTGGCAGTCCTACATGACATTGTCTCTGTAAAAGGAGCAGAGCACCACCAAATCATGTGTGTTCATTCATGGGAGTGGTGCACTCATGGCATGAGTCTTGTGGCCAATAACACCCAATAATTTTAGACAAACATGTATGGTACAATGTGAATAATGTGATACACATGATTCAAAGATTATATTTGGTCTGCTTGCATGTATCGGCCATAATTACAGACAGATAGAGCCACTCATATTTTTGCTTCCTTTCATAGCTTTTTTACATGTTTTAAGCTATGGCTAGGTTTGTAGTCTCAATGGGTGGTATGGTATGGCTTTTCTATGATGATTACATGACTACTATTTTGTATATACTATGATATGAATTTAATTTATAAATGATTTCACTAAACTCTATCTAATTGCAAAGGTTTACATTTTATGAAAGTTATGTGTGTTTGAAAATATTCATATTTCCTGATTTTAATTGAAAAATCATTCATTGGGACAATAATCTCACTCTTTTCGTCTTTCCACATAGGTATTAGAAGCACTTAACTAGTGAAAGTAGCGATTGCCTCATTAACTTTGCATCACATGCATTCTAGTGGCAGTTGCGTTAACAGTTTACTTGTACATTAAAGATAGAAAGTTTTATTATTCAACAAACATATATTAAAATATATAGGCAATCTAAATTAAGTATAGCGAGTAGTCATGATAGAGGTCGTAGTGATCGATATTCTTTCGTGTCTATTGGACACAAGAGGATGTTGGTTACTGTCCCACTATTATACCTTGTCTCATTAGATTGGAAGGGTGGGGTGTAACACTTCATGTTGAATTGCAGAACATCACAAAAAGAAGGTATAGACACTAATATTAGCAAAAACAACAACACCAATAACCACAAAAGTTAAAGCAATCTCTAGTTCTTTTTCTCTCAATCAGCCTCTTGATAGGTAGACAAAAAAAGTTTGGAACTTGTGACAATTTTGTCATGACAAATCCCTCCCTTTCCTTTTTAAAAATTGGAAATCCTATTTTCCTTGTCCTTTTTTTTCTTTTCTGCTTCAAAATTGCATGTTGTGGTCTAGTGGAAATGGGCTGTCTACGCTTAACCAGAGGTCTCGGGTTTGAGTCCTGGGAATGCAGTTGTGTGCATTAGGGAGAGGCAAAATCCGTAATCCATCTATGCCTTGAACAGGATTAGTCTCCACTTAGACCGTAAAACGGATAGGCGGGGAATACCTGTGGTTTCACCCAAAAAAAATGAACATCAAGCATAGTCTAACATATGTTTTCAATATCTCCATTTATTTCCTTGTTTTCTTTCCAAAGGTTATACATGTTAAGATTCAACCTTACATGTAATTTCTACATATGGATTATTGGACTAAACAACCCTCTCCCATATTTGTTGATGAGATGAGAGTCTCAGATGACCTTTGTACCATTAATAGCGATGGTTTTTTTTTTTTTCTTTTTTGGGGAGGCAGTGGGGCAAGGGAGGGGTTGTGTTTTGCCAAACTCTCCTCAAGGGTGTATTTGGTCAAATAAAAATATATAATTGATAGGGTTCAATTTTTGTTTTGCATTAATTAGATATTTATTATTTCTAATTCAAAATTTAATTAATAAAATTTAATTTTATTTAAAATCAATTTCTTAAATTTATTTTTATTTAAATATATTTTTCTTAAACCCACTTTTATGAACTTACTATTAAACTAGTTAGGATTGTTAGTAGTATATCTCATGTGAATGACCATGTTGGAAGTGAAATTTAAAAATCATAATTATACTTGGAAAGTTCTTGTAAGTTAAGAACTTCAAGATTGTATAGAATTTATATACCCTAACACATAAAAATACAATGTTAGAGGAAAAATAAGAATATCAAGATAAACTCTCTAGAAGGTCAAATTCTTACAAAAGACGTGAGGGTGTACAAGGAGTATTAGACTTTGGATATCTCATTTTAGTGAGGTAATATTTTATATTTAAATTTTTACTCTCATAATAAAGAAATATATTCAAACTTTTTGTGAATATAAGTAAATTTTGTTAAATTTTAAACCTAGTATGTGTCATTTATGGGGCTGCAAAAAGTTGTAATTTTTTGCTCATCAAGATATAGATAGGCAAAAAAGAAACTTTTGCCATTTGTGAGTTTGTAAATTACTCGTATGGATGTAGTGATTCGCGAAAATGGGATAAGGCTATCAACGGGTCGAATTTGGACCATATGAAGTATATTTGAATCCAATTAACTATTCTTATATTTCAATCTAATATGAAATTTTATAAAATCTGTGTTTGTTAAACCATATCCAAATTTGCTGAATAATCCAAAATTCGATAAGAAAATAATACTTTTTTATATTTAAATTCATTCATTTTATTTCATTAATCATATTAGTCTTAAAATTTTCTAATTTTCTTAATTTAATTCATACAACTTTAAATTTATTAATATTAGATATATAATTATTAATTTAATAAAAATATTAATAAAACTCAGATTCAAATCATTAACAGATTGTATTTCTTAATTTTATATTCAATTCACTTATTTCAAATTATGAATATTTATAATTTGATCTGATTTATCAAATATTTTAATAAATTTAAAAATCTTAAATTTCGAATCAAATTTAAACCGTATTCAAATAAAAATTTAAACTATTGATAATCCTAAGATAAGGTACCCTACAAGGAGAGTCAAGGCAATTGAGTAGGCTTTGAACTTCACAGAAGGCCCGAAAAAGAAAATCTATTTTGTTTGGCTCGGAAGATTGGCCCAAATTCGATTTGGAATAGCGTGATCATGCCTGGCACTCTAAGGGCGCATTTGTTTTATTTGTTTTGTTGGGCCCTCGTCAAGGGAGTTCATAAAAAGACAAAAACTTATTTCATTCTGATATGATATTCAAGTTTCTGCATAATTGAAAGAAAATTTTAGTTTGAACTGAAAAACCTCAGAAGGCATCCTTCATTTTTTGATTCTAATTTTCGATTATTTTCAGCATCAACCAAATCAGTGTGTGTGTGTGTGTGTGTGTGTGCCCATGATTATTTCCCAGCTAATTTGGTAAATTACAATGGCAGGCATCCGACAAAGAAAGAAAAACATAGGAAAAGCTTACCTTTATGTTAAAGCCTGTATGCATTTCCAAGTGATGGATAAGTTTGTTTGTTGGACGAGTCATAGTTCCCAATCTTACCTCAAACTCGAGGTAATAGACACAGTCGGATAATGTGCCAACAAAAGAAACAAACTGCACACACAAACACACTCTTATATGTATCTGTTGTGCCAAAAGGACATTAAAATGAATAATCAATTGTAAAGCAAATGCAAATAGAGATGAAATATCTTAATTCGTATCATTAAGATATATTATGTGATTGACACACAACAAATTCGTATTTTAATTTATATCATTAAGATATACTATATGACGGAAATACAACAAATTCGTATTCTTCTCATTGCACTTGGACACTTAAATTGTCCTAGAAACTCACATATAACAGTAGGTTCAGCATTTTCATCTTGTCTGTGGTACAACTGCTGATGCAAGTACAACAAATTTTTCATCATCATATGTACAAAAATATCTACGTGTTTTGATATGCATATCATTAGGTGGATCGGAGCTTGAAACAAGAAAAAGAAAGAAAAGAAAAATGGATTGGAACTTGCATCGCCCTCTACTGGGGACCCAAAGAAAGGGATAAACCTGGTATTTTTTAATTTTTAAATATTAAAACTAAAAATTAGTTTCAGTTTTATTCAAAGTCAATTTGGCATAATACGATTTTACAATTTATTATATTATCAAAATAATCAATAAATTTAGCCTAGTAAATATATGTAAATTTTAGAATTTATATTGGAGTAAAACCTATAATTCACTATCAGAAAAAATGTTATTTGTAACCGCAAATTAGTGACTGCACCAATGGGTCACTAATTAGTGACCGATTAGTGACTTGTAGTGACCGACTAAGACTAAGTTATTTAGGAAAAAATAGTAACCGATTTGTGACCGTAGTCACTACGGTCAGAAATCGGTCACAAAGTTAGCCACCGCTACGTGATAAGTTACAAAAGGGTCAGTAATTAGTGACCGAATATGTGGTGGTTACAAAATGAGTCACTAATTAGTGACCCTCTCATGGAGGGTCACAAAGTGGGTCACAAATTTGGGGGGTGGGCCTTTACTGTCGGTCACTGATTAGTGACCCCCATTACGGCTGTTACAAATGAGTCACTAATTACTAACCCCGAATTTGGCAGTTACAAAAAAGGGTCACTAATTAGTGACCCCCTCTATGCGATTACTATTAGGGCCACTACTTAAAGGAAGTGATCCTTTTACTGCAGTCACTAATTTATGACCCCCTTTATCAATTAAAATTTGGTTAGTAATAAATTTTGTTTGTAATTAAATATTTAGCTCACCAACTGGGAAAAATATCTGTTCAGTTACAAGCACACCTCCATCTATGGAATTCAGTGGTTGACTAGTTCAGTTATCAGTAGAGTTTCATTGAGTTACAAACACAGACTCATTAGATTACAAGCAAACCGTTGTTTCGTTACAAGCAAGAATGTATAGAGTTGCAAGCAAAGGCCTTTATAGTTACAAGTATATGTACTCGCTCGGTTACAAGCAGAAACCAGTACAGTTACACACAAAACTCGTTCAGTTACGGGTAGAGACTTGTATAGTTGTTAGAAAAGTTTTTTACAGTTACAAGCATAACTTGTTCAGTTACAAGCAGAGACCTGTATAGTTACAAGCAAAACTCGTTCAGTTACGGGCAGAAACCTATATAGTTGCATGCAGAGTTTTTTACAGTTATAAGCAATACTTTTTCAGTTACAAGCAGAGACCTATATAGTTACAAGCAAAGACCCATTCAGTCACAAGCAGAGGTTGTATAGTTTCAAACAGGAGCCTTCATAGTTACAAGCAAAGACTCATTCAGTTACAAGCAGAGACCAGTATACTTACAAGCAAAACTTGTTCAGTTACAGGCAGATACTTGAATAGTTGCAAGCAGAGTTTTTTACAGTTATAAGCAGAGACCTGTATAGTTACAAGCAAAGACCCGTTCAGTCACAAGCAGAGATTGTATAGTTTCAAACAGGAACCTTCATAGTTACAAGCAAAAACTCAGTCAGTTACAGGCAGAGACCAGTACAGTTACAAGCAAAACTCGATCAGTTACGGGCAGAGACCTGTATAGTTGCAAGCAGATTTTTTACAGTTATAAGCAATACTTGTTCAGTTACAAGTAGAGGCCTGTATAGTTACAAGCAAGGACCCGTTCAGTTACAAGTAGAGGTTGTATAGTTTCAAACAGGAACCATCATAGTTACAAGCAAAGACTCATTCAGTTACAGGCAGAGACTAGTACAGTTACAAGCCAAACTTGTTTAGTTACGGGCAGATACCTAAATAGTTGCAAGCAGAGTTTTTTACAGTTACAAGCAATACTTGTTCAGTTACAAACAGAAACCTGTATAGTTACAAGTAAATACTTGTTCAGTTACAAACAAAGGTTGTATAGTTTCAAACAGAAATATTCATAGTTACAAGCAAATACTCATTCAATTACACGTAGAGACCAGTACAATTACAAGCCAAACTCGTTCAGTTACGGGCAAAGACTTGTATAGTTGCAAAAAAAGTTTTTTTACAGTTACAAGCAATACTTGTTTAGTTACCAGCAGAGACCTGTATAGTTACAAGAAAAAACCCATTCAGTTACAAGTAGAGGTTGTATAGTTTCAAACAGAAACCTTCATAGTTACAAGCAAAAACTCATTCAGTTACAAGCAGAGACCAGTACAGTTAGAAGCAAAGACACGTTCAGTTAAAAGCATAGCCATGTTTACTTACAAGCAACATATAGAGGCTGTCCAGCAATTTTATCAGAAGTGAAAATTTGATATTCTGTTACAACCACAGACCCGTATAGTTACAAGTAGAGATCCATTCCGTTATACGCACATCTCCATTCAGCTCGAAGCATAACTCTCTTAATGTATTCAATATATGCTTGAAAAAGTATGCGAGAAATATAAATCTGTACAATAACCAATAAAGAATATCTGTACAGTTGTTTTCCTAGATCTATAAAGTATGTTAAGCTTAACCAGCAATCAGTAATTGTTTTCATGCATCTATGTTATATGAGTAATTGCACAAAAAAATTGCAAGGCATTAAAAATTCTTCGTGTTGCATGTCCACCAGAAACTGTTATAGTCCCTTATTTTCCCATGATAGGCCATGCGAAGCTCAACTCAACCTAGTTTATCCTAGACCCCAGTATCCTTGAGTACTTTCTCCTGGTATTCATTTCTAGGGTGTGTCACCCAGTCACATACATATCGTTTTCTGAACTCTCGTACCATGGCCTGTAGAAACATATTAGATTAAAATTGAATACACTATCTTGTGCAAATCATCATAATAGTGTTGTTGTGATTAGTCACTTATGGGAGAATACTTAGGCATGGGTGCATTATCCCAAGTCTATATGTATCTCAGTACATACACCCCGCAATCAGAACTGCATCCACATATTAAACATGAAAAATATGGCGAGACATTATATGTTTCAATTAATTTAATTCTATACTCATCCGTTTGATTGCAGAGGGAGATTAACATATTCCAGGTTGACTTGGTTGTCTTCTAGGGATTTGTGGCCAAATTCTTGCAGGAGCTAGTGAAATTTCATTGCCTGTGCAAAAAGAGACATATATATCATTCGGATGGTGGAGAAGATAGTGTAGTGAAATCTATGAATATGGTGCCAATGATATGACACCGTGAACTGGTCGAGTTGATGCTTTGGGCTTGCTTTGTTAATCTTCATGGAATTTAACACATATAGTGTTCTGCTTGCAAGGGACAGCGCGTAACAACTCCAATGCTCCTTGTAGAGGCAAGGAGTAAAAAACTAGAATAATTATAAAATTTTAGTAACTGTACAGAGATATGAAAGTAACTAAATAGTAATATGCTTGTAAGTAAGCATACATTATAACAACCATAATTAAACTTACCCAATTACAATTGAAGATATTATATCCTGTTACAATTTGATCGAAGACACTCTCTACAAAAGTGGTGTCTTCGCAGTCCCTCTCGAAATGTACAATTACATTATCCTACATGGGAAAATAAATTGTTATCCACTCATCAGATTATATTGAAACTACCGACTACAAGTAAAGTATAAAAATTCTCACCATAAAAAGGGGTTAAGAAAATGTCGAGTTACAACACTATTTTGTTCTAATTGTTGGTGATTTCATAGTGTTGCAACAAAGATGACAACCTAATTTGAGCAGCTCAACATTAAACAATGGAACTGAATATTAAATAATGCTATGAAAAGTAAGTAATATATACCATATTGGATACCCACTGTCTATTGTAGAGAGTGTGCAGGTCTGATTGTGACAAGTGGACTCTGAGCATACTAACAAGCACCATTTCATATAAACAAATGTATGTGAATCAATATTGTCACATAAATATATAATTTAGTTTGAACTAGCAAATTAATTTTGAGGTACCTATCTTCATCAAACGGTGATTTGCGGGTGCAATATGAAAACAGGGCATTGAGGGTAGAGTTATTTGGTTTTTAGACGAGGCCGCCGATGGTTTTTTCCTAGCATATGTTCTTGTTTGGCGGGGAGGAACATCCTCGTCTACTTTACCAGCAGGGATTTCCTCAGGTTGTTCTTCTTTTTGAGATGCCCTTTTGGTTTTCTCTGGCTCGTCAACTTGTTGTGAGATGCCAAGGATGCAGCAGCAAGTTCCCAGCTTGTTGTTCAGATGCCGGGGATACAGCAGTAGTGCCCCCCTGGGTTTGATTGTGTTCCTCCTGGCTTCTTCTGTTGTGCTCTATCGGGGGACTTTGAGGGTGTTGTACCTGCAACACCCTTGGTAGTTGCTCCTTCAGGGTTAACGTGTGGTAGGTAGTGGGTTTATCATTCCAGCTATGCTCGACGATGGTATGAGAAGGGTTTGGCAGTGCTCGTGTCGTTGCCTGGTTTTTCTTCGTCGCTTGGTGTGCTCGAAGCAGTAATCATATCATTCAGTCACTATACCATTTATAGGATGTACAGAGAGAGTGTGCATAGGGAAGAGGAGGCGGCGCGTAATCATTAGTAGGCAGAACATTTAAAAAGTCATAGGAATAGTCCGTTTGGTTACAAGTTCCATTTGGTTCCGTTAGAGGCAGATTTCTTGTATGTTACAAACATAGGTCAGTAAGTTACAAGCATATATCAGTTCAGTTACAAGCATGGCTTCCTGGCACCAAAATGGTCGGGAAGTTAGTTACAAGCAGAATTCCTGTATGTTACAAGCATAGGTTAGTTCAGTTGCAAGCATATATCAGTTCAGTTACAAGCATGGCTTCCTCGCACCAAAATGGCCGGGAGGTCAGTTACAGGCAGATTTCCTGTATGTTACAAGCATAGGTCAGTAAGTTACAAGCATATATCAGTTCAGTTACAAGCATGACTTCTTGGCACCAAAATGGCCGGGAGGTCAGTTACAAGCAGATTTCCTGTATGTTACAAGCATAAGTCAGTAAGTTAAAGCATATAGCAGTTCAGTTACAAGCATGACTCCTAGCACCAAAATAGCTGGGAGGTCAGTTACAGGCAGATTTCCTGTATGTTACAAGCATAGTTAGTAAGTTACAACCATATATCAATTCAATTATAAGCATGACTTCGGTTACAAGTTCATTGTCTGTATCAATTGATTATAGCAATCATACATTATCCAACAAATATATTTATAGAATACATTCAGTCACGCTAATATAAAAAATGGCTTGTTCGGTAGCCCGGATAAGGGTGGATAAGGACAATTTATCCACCCTTATCCATGTTCAGTAGATAGGATAAAAGAAGGTCGCATCAAGTTCGGGTAGGAAAGAGATTGGTCATATATTTTTTCCCCAACATATTTAACTTAATCAATTTATTATTTATTAATTAACTATAGTAGTTATATATTTTATAATAAATATATTTATAACCATTTTATAGAATTTCACTATTACTAATAGAAATTACACTCTGAAAAAGAAAAATAATCAATTATTAAAATGAATATAAATATTAAGATAACAAAAAGAAGAAATATACAATCAAATAATAAAAAAATCTTATATATATATAAAGATAAGATTTTTAATTTTGTATATATATAAACTATACGGTTTGGTTGGTTTATACGATTTGTTCAAACATCAAATTCAAACCAAACCACACTCTACGGTTTGGTTCGGTTTATGCAGTCTAGAAGGTTTGGTTCAGTTTGTTGAACACCCCTAATAGCAATGCCAAATCTGGTAAACTATATTGGGGGGAGGGGTAAGATAATATTATCCGACCCCCACTCAACTTATCTAGAAAATACTATTCTCACTACCACCGCTAACCGTTACTTCTGTCATTTCTGTTAAATAAGATAATTAACCAAATCACTATGCGTTCAAGATACTTTATCCAAAACTTGCCCTACCCTGCTTTATTCTAACCAACCTATCGAACAACCCCATATATATAGAGTATACATGGTTCGGTTAGTTCAGTTTGATGCTCAAATTCAAATCAAACCATACTTTGCGGTTTTAAATTTTTATAAACTAAACCGAACCACGGTTTACAGTTTGGTTCAGTTTCGGTTTCAAACCATGGTTTGTAATTTTCAAAATAAAATGAATTAAATTCATTAATTTTATCAAAAAATTTAACAAAGCACTAATACAAAATTAGTCATCCATTCTTTCCCCAACGTGTTTAACTTAATAAATTAATTATTTATTAATTAACTATAATAGCTATACATTTTATAATAAATATATTTATACCATGTTACAAAATTTCACTATTACTAATAGAAATTACATTCTAAAAAAGAAAAATAATCAATTATTATAATCCATGTGAATATAAAAGATAACAAGAAGAAGAAATATACAGTCAAACAATAAAAATATACTATATATATTAAAGATAGGATTTTTAATTTTGTATATATGTAAACTATATGGTTTGGTGCGATTTTTCCAAACATCAAATTCAAACCAAACCACACTCTACGGTTTGGTTCAGTTTATGCGGTCTAATAAGTTTGGTTTAGTTTGTTGAACACTCCTACCTGACAGGGGCGCCCCTTACCCAAAATTTGCGCATCATAAGGCGGGTAAGTTAAAAATATTCCAAAATTCAGTTCCCCCCTCGCAAGTTTGTCTCATATGCGCTAACCTACATTACGGTAACACAGATAGAGGGAGAGAGAGCGCGAGAGAGAGAGATGACCCACACGATGGGTGCCTTGATTCCTACGGGGTCTGACTGTGGTCCACTATTCTGCATTCCTCCTCGCAACTGCATTCCTGCCCGTGGCATTGCAAAATATATTTGTAAGTGTTTCTATCCTCAGTTTCTGCATTATTTCATCAAACTCATTTTTGGTCCTTCTGTGTTACCTTGGTGTGAGAGTTTATTCTGTACGAGGTTATATTGGGTAGTTTAATATATAGAATCTGTGCATTATTTCTTAGTTTCTCCAGTTTGCTTGCTGTCACATCTGTATGACTATTTGCTATACAAATAGTATAACTCGCTCATAGTTATGGGAATGGAGTGTTAGATAACATTGAAATTCAATAATTTTGTTACCTATTCTTCTCCCAAAATAAGCCCTTCACAGAATATGGCTTCCAATCGGGATTGGATGTACCGGCGCTTGGATGGAAATAGGTTTCTAAGGGACGAGTTTGCTAGGGGGTAGTACAATTTATGGAATTTGCATATTCCCATGCAAAGATTGTGAATAATGCTTGTATAAAACGCCCATATTTAAAGTGTCGCAATCAGAAATTCAATGACTGTGAAACTGTACACTATCACCTTGTACGTTATGGTTTTAAGAAAGGCTACACTACCTGGGACATTCATGGAGAACCATTTTGCCTACGTCCAGTTGGTGAAACTTCTACATCTAGGAATGATGACAACTTTGGGATGAGAGACATGATCTTGGATGTTGTAAGACCGAATTTTAATTGGTCATTTCCTAGGGATGAGCATCCAACGGACAGGGAGCAACCACCCAACCCGGAAGCTAAGAAGTTCTATCAATTGTTAACAGATGTTGAGGAACCTTTGTGAGAAGGTTGCGCGAAACAAACAACATTGTCCACAGTGTCGCAAATGTTGAATATTAAGTCTGATTTCAACCTATCCGAACCATGTATGGATCGCATCATAACATTGATGAGAAGTATGATGCCAGAAGATGTAGTGTTCCCAAGTAACTTGTACAATTCAAAGAAGATGGTGGCCAAACTTGGGTTGGGTTATCAGAAGATCGATGTTTGTCAGAGAAATTGCATGTTATATTACAAAGAAGACATGCACAAGACAAAGTGCACGATGTGCGATCATGAAAGATACAAGTCACGAAATGTAGGCTCTAGAATAGATGTGCCATTCAAGGTTTTGCGCTACTTATCTCTCACCCAAGACTTCAAAGGCTTTATATGTCAAAGATTACATCCAAGAAGATGACATGGCACTTCTATAATCCATGTGAAGATGGTAGCATGGCACACCCTGCACATACTGAAGCGTTGAATCATTTTAGTCGTACTCATCCTCAATTTGCATCTGAGCCACGCAATGTTTGCCTAGAATGTGCACAGATAGATTTACTCCATTCAACAACAACGCTATTCTTTATTCTTGTTGGCCAGTAATGCTAGTCGTATACAATCTTCCCCTGAGCATGGCAATGGAAGAACCACATATTTTCTTAAATATGGTTATTCCGGGTCCAAAATCCCCCCGAAAAAAGGTTAGATGTGTTTTTGCAGCCTCTTATTGATGAATTACAGCTATTATGGCATGAAGGAGTCAAAATGTATGATGCATTCAATAAACAGAATTTCATTATGCGGGCAGTCCTTATGTGGACAATTAATGACTTCTCTGCCCATGGCATGGTATCTTGCTGGAGCACTCATAGTAGATTGTCCTGTCCATATTGCATAGAGCGTACGAAGGCTTTCCGTCTAATCAATGGACGGAAGCACTCATAGTTCAATTGTCACCGTCAATTCTTGCCTTCCAATCGCGCATATCAAGTACAAAGTTGACAGTTTATCTGAGATCGACGTGAAGAAGACAATCCTCCTCCACGTTTATCAGGAACAGAAATTAAGGAGAGACTATTTGTATTACCTCCACAAAGCTACGATGAAGATGGGAATCCTAAAGATTTGCTTGCATATGGCGATGCACATAATTGGGTTAAAAGAAACATATTTTGGGAGTTGCCTTATTAGACCACAAATCTTATTCGCCATAACTTAGATGTGATGCATATTGAAAGAAATGTCTTCGAAAATGTGTTCAACACTTTGCTAGATGTGAAGGGAAGGTCGAAGGACAATGGGAATGCAAGGAAAGACATAGAGTTGTACTGTGATTGGCCTAAACTACATATATTTCAGAACAATAAAGGATAACTAGTAAAACCCAAAGCAACCTACACACTAACTGCCAAACAAGTGAAAGAGGTGTACAAATGGACGAAAGGCCTGAAACTTCTAATGGCTATGCTTCAAATATTGGCCAGTGTGTGAATAAAAAGGAGTGAAAGTTCTATGCAATGAAGAGTCATGATTGTCATGTGTTCATAAAGAGGTTACTTCCAATTGTTTTCCATGACCTCTTACCTAAACTGGTGTGGGAGGCCATATCGAAGCTGAGCGTTTTCTTTAGAGACATGTGCTCAACTATTTTGCATGTAAAACACATGCAGCTCCTGGAAAATAATATTTTAGAGATAATCTGTAAATTAGAGAAAATCTTCCCACCGACATTCTTCAACGTAATGGAGCATCTTCCCATCCACTTGGCCTACGAAGCAAAAGTGGGTGGGCCGGTACAGTATCGTTGGATGTATTTATTTGAAAGGTATAATACTAAGTTACCATATCTGACAATGTACAATTTTACATTTATGCATTAGTCGATTATCATGCAAACCAAATCAATATAGTCTCTATATTTTCACAGGTTTCTACGTTGTTTAAAATAAAAGGTGAAAAACCATGCCCATGTGGAAGCTTCTATTGTGGAGGCATACATTATTGAGGAAGTGGCAATATTTTGCTCTTTATACTTTGACTCCAATATACATACCAGATTAAATCAAGTGCCCAGAAATGACGATGGTGGGGAAGTGCAGTTGCATGGGGAGCTTTTAGTTTTTCGTCATCCAAGTAGACCTCTTGGGACTCAAAGAAATTCGCGACATTTCCACAACGACGTAAAATATTGGGCGGCACATAGATATGTGCTCCTAAATTGTGAAGAAGTTGTTCCTTTTACCATGTGAGTTCTCATAACGCGCAGTTTATGATCACCTCAGAAATAGTTCTAACTTATTATGATTAATTTTTGGATTTGTCCAACAAGTTTGATGAAGACATGTATAGGCTATACCCAAGCTTTACAGAGGAGGACTTCGGGAGATTACAAGATTCCAAATTCTCCTGATGGTTGCTGGATTATGTAAGTATAACAAAGTAACAGTTTCAGCACTAATTGTATCATGACAGCTAAAATTACGTAAATACAACTTCGCAGGTTAGAGATCCTCAGCATTTGGTTGATGAAAACATTTGCTGCATAGCACAAGGACCTAGTCAGTTGGTCTAAACATACAATGATTATTTTGTAAATGGGTATAAATTTCACACGCTTAATTATAGGTGGCATAAATCCAAATTGAATAGTGGTGTCTGTGTGTTGGGGAGCTCATGGAGCGAGGATAAGGTTAAATATTACGGATTGTTGGAAGAGGTGCTGGAATTGGAATACTTTGGAATGGGAAACCATGTTGTTTTATTCAAATGTCATTGGTTTGATGTGTTCTCTAGCCATCTTAGATTGAATCCGCGATTTGGGCTTGTTGAAATCAATCACACCCAGAAGCTGAATACTACTGATCCATTTGTATTGGCTCAACAAGCCCAGCAAGTCTACTACACAAGTTTTCCCGAAAACATTAGGGGGAGGCGTGATTGGCATGTAGTGTGTAAAGTTAAATGAAGAAGCAGAATTCAGATGCCCCTTCTAGCAAGGCAGAGGGAACGCGATCTTGCTATACCTGATGCTCTATTTCATGAAGAACGTGTAGCAGCACTATTTCAGATTGTCCTTACTATTGAACTTGATTCTTCGGGTATCTTAGTAGATCATAGTGCAGCACCGATTGAGGTACCTGTTAAGGAACTTCGACTTATCCAATCGCAATCAAGTACACGAAAGGGAATGGAATTTGAAGAGGGAGATACAGATGAATCTGAGCTTAAGTTTGACGATTTTGATTCCAAATAGTAGTTGGGATGGGGGGGATGATTAGCGACCAGTGACTTTTGGTTCGAACTGCTAAATAACATTTTCAAAATATTTAGAAAAAAAATTCTACTGTTGTATATGCCCATTTTCCTATATATTTACAATATTTAGTTTTTGTTTCAAGTTCGACAAGCTGTCCAAGTTTATTTTTTTTGTATGTTGAACTATTCATGTGATTTTGTTGAACTCTTCAGTATTAACTCACACAATATGCTTTAGTATTAACTCACACAATATGTTGTATTAACTCATCCAGCTATCTACTACTCCATTTCACTTGACAAAACCAATTAGGTAACCTCTATTCTTTGTCCTGTCAACTGTCAAAATTTTGATTTATGAAAAAGATTACACTGGCAATGCATGCTGTATATGTAGGATGTCTTCTAGCAAAGGCCGAGGACTTGGTAGGCATGGCAGAGGTGGGCGTGGACTTGGCGACAGCCACACTATTGACCAGGTGCCTTAGATGTTTGACCAACCAACTGATTAATTTCATATTTGAGACGAGTCAGAGGCCGGTAGGTGGATGGTGGATACATCGTCAAGCGTTGCAGCTATGGCCCAGCCCTCTTCATCTAGCGTTGAACATGCTGGCCACCCTTCTCCTCCCACACAGCACATGCAGGTTAGTCCAAATCCGCGAGTTCTGAACCTACCCATATTGATGATCGCCAACATATCCAACCATTTCATGATGGGTAAACTTTGCTTCTTACACTGGCAATGCATAAACTCTCTAGAAGGTCAAATTCTTATGAAAGACGTGAGGGCGTACAAGGAGTATTAGACTTTGGATATTTCATTTTAGTAAGGTAATATTTTTATATTTAAATTTTACTCTCATAATAAAGAAATATATTCAAACTTTTTTGTGAATATAAGTAAATTTTGTTAAATATTAAACCTAGCATGTTTCATTTTGGGGCTGCAAAAAGTTGTAATTTTTGGCTTATCAAGATACAAATAGGCAAAAGAGGAAATTTTTGTCATTTGTGAGTTTGTAAATCACTTGCATGGATGTAGTGATTCATGAAAATCGGATATGGCTATCAACGAGTCGAATTTGGACCATATGAAGTATATTCAAACCTGATTAATTATTCTTATATTTAAATATAATATGAAATTTTATAAAATCTGTATTTGTTAAATTATATCTAAATTCGATAAGAAAATTTGATTCAATAAGAAAATAATATTTTTTTAATACTTAAATCTATTCACGTTATTTCATTAATTTTATTAATCTTGAAATTTTCTAATTTTCTTAATTTAATTTATACAATTTTAAATTTATTAATATTATATATATAATTATTAATTTAATAAAAAAATATTATTAAAACTCATATTCAAATTATTGACAGATTGTATTTCTTAATTTTATATTCAATTCACTTATTTAAAATTATAAATATTTATAATTTAATTTGATTTATCACATCTTTTAATAAATTTAAATCTTAAATTTTAAATTAAATTTAAACTGTATTCAAATAAAAATTTAAACTATTGATAATCTAAGAAATGGTACTGGAGGGAGGGTCAACGCAATTGAGTAGGCTTTGAACTTCACATAAGACCCGAAAAGGAAAATCTATTTTGTTTGGCCCGGAAGATTGGCCCAAATTCTATTTGGAACAGTGTGATCATGACTAGCACTCTAAGGGCGCATGTTTTAATTTGTTTTGTCGGGCCCCCATCGAGGGAGTTCAGTCAAACCTGCTTGGTATTGAGCCTTTTTCTGGGCTGATTTGCCTGAACAAAGTCCATCTAAAAGCTTGGGAGTACAAAAATATCTAGTGTTCTGATATGCATATCACTAGGTGGATCGGAGCTTGAAACAAGAAAAAGAAGGAAAAGAAAAATGGATTGGAACCCGCATCGCCCTCTACCGGGGCCCTAAGAATGGGATAAACCCGATATTTTTTAATTTTTAAATATTAAAACTAAAAATTAGTTTCAGTTTTATTCAGATTCAATTTGGCATAATATGATTTTACAATTTATTATATTATCAAAATGACCAATAAATTTAGCCTAGTAAAAATATGTTAAATTTTAGAATATATATTAGGAGTAAAACCTATAATTATAAAATCTGGTTTTATAAATTGATTTATAAAATAACCAATGAGCAACTCACAAATAAAATTTTGTTATCATCGTCGTCGTCATCATAAAAATAATTTAATTCTTTTAAGTCTAGAAAATTATTTTAAAAATAAACATATCTAATTCTCTCGAGAGAAACAACACTTGGGAGCAGTATGTATAATTATCATTATTTCATTCACGTGCTTGTAAGTGATTTAAAATTAGCATCGAACAAATTGAAGAAGGAGAACAAGCTCTGTAATGAGTTTTGCAAGACTGAATGAGACACTAACTAGAGAGAGTTGAAGTTGTCACAGAAGTGAAAGGCTATGAGGTTTTTAATATATGAAGAAAGATAAATAATAACTATTTTTTTACACCTAAATCCGTCAGTCTTGTTCCATTACATTGATCCTCGAGTCATTTAATTCCTTCAGTTTACTTTGACAAATTTAAATTGTTTTAAATTAGTATTTGAAATATAAAATAAAATATAATAATTTTGAGATTAAACATTTCATGTATAATATAAGTAAAAAATTGTACCAAAATATAAGTTAAATATTACTTAATTTATAAAATTTAAAATTATTATTTTTAATTTAATAAAAAATAATTTAATATATATAATTTAACTGTAATGTGATTTTAAAAATCATGAACGTGTCTACCTAAAAAATTTAACCCTTAAGGCCAATATTTAATTATTCCAAAAATTTAAAAGTTGGTATTATTTTTGTTTATTGCAAATTAATGTTGCCGGTTGGCAACATGCAAATCTGATTGCATATGGTAAAAGATGAGATATTGAAGTAGAGAGAGGAAGAAACTAAGGAATTTTAACTCTGATACACTGAACAACCTACCAATTTTGCATCAATAAACCGCTCTAATTGCTTTTCAATATCGCCTACCATTACTAAAAATTTTTTGATTAAATTTTCAAATTCCTCCATTAACAAAAGAAGAAGAAAGACTTTTTTAGATCAGTTATAGATCTGCAATTTTTTCAGATATTTATTATTTTGATTTAACAAATTCCTTTAAGTTTTAATAATTATTAGTCTTCTGTTTGTGATAAAAAAAAAAAAAAACAAATTCCTTTAAGTTTTAAATAAATTATATTACAAATAAAATATTAAATTTAAAATAAAATTTTAGTAAAAGTGCAGCGATTAATATGCAAAGGAAGATAATTTAATCCCTCATCGAGGGCCACGTGTATCTCCGCCACCAGCGTTTTTAACTATCATATATTTTAATAATAATCAATCATGCATATGATAATATATAAAATAAATATTTTATTTATTTATTGCCAATGTCTATCTTCATAGTAGTGGTTTTATGACATTACATCTTCCTCGTGAAACATGCCGTGCATGTCGTGTCTGAAAAAAAAAATTATTGAATAAATGTTAGAATTTTATATAACAAATTTTAATATAAATATAATATAGTATTGATAATTTAAAAATTTCAACAGTCATATTTTAAAAATCACACTGAAAAAAAAATTTTAATACAAATATTATATGGTATGACATAATTTATTAATTTTATAAATTAATTATTATCCATTCTAATAAAATTTTAAATATTTTAATTTAGTTACAAATTAAACACATATTAAAATATAATCAATGTAATAATAAATACTAATACATACTCTAACTATATTTGTAAAGAAATTAACTTATAATTAAAGAGGAAGGAAAACAAAACAAAGTTTGCCAATGCTTGGTTGAAAAATTGTGGGACCATTTTTTATTTTATTTAATTATTATATGTTTAAGACTACGATACCTTTCTATTAGATGTTGTCAAAAGTTGTTAAAAGGATGAACTTGTCAAAATTTAAAATCACAAAGATGATTTTGTAATTGGATTGAAACGTGAAGCATGAACATAGATATTTCCGATCGTGTCCATTCAATTATTCAACCAAAACCCTAATCCCTTTGCTTGTATTGAAGATCATGTTGAATTATAAATTTATAGTCAACAACACTGTTGAAGTCAGTTCATATTAGTTTAAAGAGTGTTTACTTCAACAGTACTTTTAAATTTTTAATTCTTGATGAAAGGAAAACTTCCTGAGCTTAATGTTTAGCTTGTTTAAAGCATTTTAATTGTCTTGTTTGTTATATATGTTTGCAAATTTTTCTTTGATGCAGGGGGATTTTTTTTTTGTGCAAAATTTAGATTTTATTGGAGATTTTTTAAATTATTTTTTAAATCAAGTTTAGATTTATTTACAATATAAAATCTAAATTTTTATAGTTATCTCAAGAGGACAACTTAATCCTTTAAAAGTTTTTATTCTTTAGAAATTCTTTATCCATTAGGACTTTTCTCTATAAAAAGGAGACTAATATTTTTATTGGAAGAGAAGAAAAAAATATCTCAAAAAATTTAAGACTCAAGCAGAGTTTTCTAACAAGAAGTCAATAAGCCATTCAACCAATCACACTTGGGAAAACAATTGACAAAGTCCAGCAAGGTAAGCAAAAAGATTTGCAACAGCAGAGGTAAGCATAAAGATTTGCAATATACAAGTCTCAAAAGTCAAACATTTAGAAAAGAATCAATTGGGCTTGGATTGTTCTTGTTTGGATGAGTTTGTTTGGTCATTACATGTACCTTTAAGAAAATTATGGTTCATATTTTGATATTAGATCGTCGATCTTAGCTATGGGTAGTGCAAACTAAATCTAGTAACAGAGTATTTGGAGATGCACTTTTAATTTACAATAGATTCAATGTTCAACAATAACATCAAGGAAGGCACTCCACCAAAATTAAGAACTATTAGGAGTTGGTTCCTGTAAAGAAGGGAATGTATGATTTAAGAGGATTTTTTTTTTAAAGATTGGATTAGAGATTTTTTTAAAAATTTTATTAGATTAAGTTTTAGATTTATTTATGATATAAAATTAAATTTCCATAATTATCTCTAATTGGCAACTTTATCCTTTAAAGATTCTTTATTGTTTAGGAGTCCTTCATCCTTTGGGACTTCTCTTAAAAAAATAGACTAATTTTTCATTTGAAGGGGAGGAAAAAATTCAAAAAAGCCTACAAAAAGCTCAAGACTCAAGCACATATTTTTGATAGTATCACAACTCAAAAGTTAGATCCATGATCGGCACTAGGGTTAGGATAATTCCAACCTTGTAAGCCTTTCATATGTGAAAGCTACTATATAATTAAAAACACTAGAGCCAAACATAACATAAAGTTTGAAACATAATTCCAATCTCAGTACACATGTCAAAACATCTAAAATCTTGTAAGTGATCAACAGAGTTAACTACGAACAAACTAACAATGTTAGACAAAAATGGAGAATGAGGACTAACTACTCCAATTAGGAATCAAGGTACTAAGAATGACAGATTCCTTTTAGGTAGCAAAATCTGTTGGATGAGCAAAATCTGAGTCTAAAAAATAAAAGAAATAAGTCTACAGACTCAGTGAATGATCATATACATTTGCATGAACAAGGGATAAGTAAACAATTGTACCACAAATCTTTACCAAAAACAAGATTTTTTAGGTTATATAGGTTTAGGGAACTCATATATGGAACGTAATAGGATATATAGGAGATAGGACGGCAATCTCATAGTCTACTTATAATCAATAAACAAGTCTACTATGTCGCCTCCACATGATAGTTTAGCACCACCCCTGCTAACTAGGGATATAACCCAATGCTCACTTAGTTTAATACCTATTGCCATTAGTTATAGTGTTCTAACAATTTGATACTCTTTTAAAGCAATTTTTTAGATTTTAGCAAAACAATTTAATCAATTCCAAATTTTGAAACATAACAGTAATAAGAATCCAATTTTTAGGAATTTCAAAACAAATCAATAATTACATACATATCCATTGTGAGGTTTTTTTTAATAGCAAGTTAAATTTCAAATTTCGAAATAATTGTACTCAAATAACCAATCATGTGAGACTAGATATAAAAAAAGATGGGGAAAACAATAACATATAAATACATATTAGTACTCATAGAATCAGGGGAATTGCACAATCCGAGCTTCGGTGACACAGTTCAACGATGATCAAGCAAGGAATCTAAAATAACAGAACTTTTATTTTAGAATGCAATATATCTCATATTTACTTTAAATTCAATTCCCCATCCAAACCCAAATATACACTTGGGTTTTCGTGTTCAAAACTCATATAAAAATTTTAAAAGTCCTGAACCGAACAAGTACTAAATTATTGAACTAGACTCATAAAGTATAAAACCGGTCTATTTAACCCTTAAACCAATCATTACAATGCTGAACCGGTCTTGAACCGGTCACTAGAAGGTTGAACTGATCATGAACGGTTATAACATCACTAAACCGGACCTCAAATTCATTAAATTGGTCAGGAAATCCACTGAACCGATCATAAACCTATTGAACCGGCCGCAAAACCCCATTGAATCGGCTATAAAACCCCTGAATCAGCTTCTAATACACTAAACTAGATATAAAAACTCACTAAACCAGCCATTAAAACACTTGAACTAGTCACTAACAAGGCTTTGATCACTAAACCAGTTTGTTCTGTACAGAACCGTTCTTGCATCCATTGAACCAAACATTTAATACCTTGAATAAGGCTTAATATACACTGAACCGGCCAAACCAGTCTTGAATCGATGATTAAATACCTTAATTCCTTAATTTTTACATTAGTTAGTTTTTCTATCAATTAAGCTTACTGTGCCTTGAACCAAAAATGAACCAATTATAAACCCCTTGAACCGGTAGGTTTCTAATTTTTCCTGTTATTTATCTATTTGATTTATTTTTTTTTTTGATATATTGATTCAGATCCCAAATCTGGATCCCACCCAAACTCGAAACCCAAAATCCAGAACACCCAAACCTAGTCTAGTTAAACCCAATGGCCATGGTCCAATTTTCAACCCAAACCTAGAGCCCAGCAACTAGAGCCCAAGCCTAGTCTAGCTAATTGGGTCTAGTGTGACCCGAGTCACCCATTCGGATCATCGTTATAACCCGACTTCTTGCAAATAACCCAGACACGCCCAATTTTAAATTTTCATCAAATTGAATGGTAAATTGGATGAATTACCTCGTGATTTCTAGTATGTTGGTCGACCGGATAGATGAAGGTGGCTTGATGGTTTAATTGACTTATAATCGGCTTAATTGACAGAATTAAGCTCAGAAAAGCCAGTAATAGTTGACGGCTGAATGGACCAAGAACTATGAAATTGATTAGTTTGGAAGCTAAATTTCTAGAAATTGATCGAGGGTTTTTGTAGATCTACTTTCCTCGAATAGGAATATATAAAATTCCAACCGAAAAACATTTAGATTAATTAAAATTTTAATGGTTTTTTAATCACGTATTCCAAATGTTACAAACAATTACAAGGATCAAATTTCAGATTTTTGCAATTTGGTCCTTGTATTCTGGTCCTCATGCAATTTGATCCTTATATTCTAGACCTCGCAAGGCTTTTCATGCAAATAATGCCTCCAAATCTTTAGTGCAAACATAACAACTGCAATTCCAAGTCATAAGTGGGGTAATTTTGCTCATACTTCTTAAGCTATTTGAATGCGTAAGTTATAAAACGGTTATTCTACATCCATACACATCCCAAACCAACTCTAGAAGTGTTACATTAAACCAAAAAACCTTATGACCCCAAACGTAATGGTAAAACTGGTACATAAGTCAGATGGTCTTTAAGTTCCTAAAAACTCTTTTCACAAGCATCACACCACTGAAACTTTATATTCTTCTATGTAAATTGGATTAGTGGTGCAGCAATCTTTGAGAAATTCTTTACAAATCAGCAATAATATCCAGTTAAGCCTAGGAAGTTGTGAATCTTAGTAACAGACTTAGGCATAGGCCACTGCTGTACAGCTTGGATCTTGCTTTCATCAACCATATTTTCTTCCATGGAAAGCACATGTCTAAGGAAATCCACTTTATCTAGCCAGAACTCACATTTCAAAAATTTTGCATACAACTGCTGCTCCTTCAAGGTCTGTAATACTTGTCGTAAATGTGATTTGTGCTCTTCCTTTCTCCTGGATTATAAGAAATTATGACTAAGAAATATAAAGCAAAAATAAGAACACCAACTACAACACCTGTGATTACTGAATTTTGCCTTCAAATCAATTAGATCAAACCTGTATCATCTCCAAAATGCAAATACAGCCAGCATAAAGTACAAGTGAAAAGATTCCCAATCTAGCAAGCTGAATTGAAAATTGTGAAATATGTCAATCCCTGACAACGACGCCAAAACTTGATGCGTGCTAGAGCCACTAGCAAGTACACTAGTCGTACAAGTAATACAATGATGAGTAAATATTGTTTCCTTGAGGAATTTTTTTTTAAAAAATTCAAAATTCAATTCAACTATGCAATATTAATTGGGATTTTATATTTTTATGAAAATTTTCAAAAAATTTACTTAACTAAGACTAATGAATTAACTAAATTAATCAAAGAAAACCAGAGAATGACACTTTAATTAGTAGGAGATCCAAATAATAGAGTTGCTAGGGCAATTATTTTGTTTACATTGCTCAAACTTGCTCTTTATCATAAATCTACTTTATGAGGATTTTTCTATAATTTTTTGTGTTGAGGAGATTCCAAAAAATTATAAAAGTCTATATTTCAGGATCAATTAATTATTTTAAAATCAACTAAGTTAAAAACAACCTTTTTGGATTAGTTTTTATTTAATTAAATTCCAAATGCACTATATTTTGTGAAATTTCTTTCAATTAAGTGCCTTCTTGGGTCTATCTAGCACACCGCACAACTCACAATAATATTCTTTTGAATCAATTAAAGCCATGTATATATAACTCAACATCACGATTAACAATCATGATTGAAAAAAATTAACTCTACTCGTAATTAACATACTGTCTTAATTACTCCATTCGGATATTTACAGATGCGAGTACATTAAGTTGTAAATAGAATTTCGTTAAGATCATGTTATATATAAACTTAGAATACCCTAGAACAACTACAGATTTAAAGTAAAATTTCTACTATACATAAAACCTAAAATCAGCTTAGACCTCTTTTCAGATTTCATATATAACAACATTAAAATCAAGCAAAATCTATAGAAAATCTGATTTCAACAATGCATAAATTCAAGAATCAAAGCAAAATCTAAGCAGATTGTTGCATCACCCCTAACTAAATGAAGTTAGCTCATTATGTTGTTCAACAACTTATACATGAATTCAAAATTTGTAGAGAATACAACTATGATTCTGAACAAAAAGAAAACAACAGAGAAATAAAGAATAATGATCAAAGGAAACTTAGTGTGCAAAGTATTTTGAGGATGCCAATTGATGCTTCCCGAGTCTCTTCGTCTCTTCTTCACGTATCTCCCCCTCTTTACTATCAATCCCTCGTCCCTATTTTCTTCCTTTTTTTCTCTTCTCTTTGTCATCTTCCTCCTCTTAACATAACCCTCCTTTCCAAAAATAAAAGATGTTCTTGGATCCTAAGTTGTTGTAGGGTCGTGGATCTAGAGCATTTTTAACAAATCAAGTCTGCTTGTTTCAGACATCTTCTAGGCTGAATTGGATTAATGCCTAAACATAGAAGTTGTAGCATTCTTCCTTATCTTTATAAAGGCCTTTTGAATCAACTCGATTGGAATTTTCTAGCTCAAGTTATAAAGTTTTTTCTCCAACACGATGTTGTTGAAAATCTGTAGAACTATTTTGACTATTGTAGTTGTTTGCTAAATTTTGAGCCCTTTATGTGCTGCATTAGATTTTGGACAAAACATAAAAGTTGTAGAGCTTTCTCAGAAGTTTCCAAAACATCTTAAGTTATCCTGATCCGAGTTTTTCTACTTCCAGTTGTGATTTTTTTCTACAACTGAATTGGACCTGGAGTGAAACTTTTGTAGAACTGAAATTTAAGTATGCGATGAGGCTTTTGTCTACAACTGATCTGTGGGCTTTTGAAGTAGTCTTTGGCAACCTTGGTCTATTGGTGTTTTCAGGAACTAATCAAAATTTGTTGCAACTTCAAGGCTTCCAAAAATTTGATGGTGCTAATGGCTTGATAGCTTATGAACTTCTATTTTATTGTGTGCTACTATTGCACTTGAGCTCTACAAATTCTGCTTGCTTCTATCTGATATTTAGGTAGTTTTCATTCTGAATTAAGTTGAGTCCCAACCATGACAATTGTAGTATTTCTTCTTAGCTTTCCAATGCCTTAAGAATTACCTTAATCTGAGAGTTGTAGCCCAATTTATGATATTTTCTTCAAAACAACAAGAAGCAGTAAAACTTCTGCTATTGATGCAATATTGCTGATTTTTATTAATCAACTTTCGAGACCTCTATGGTCTGAATTTAATCATGGATTGAACATAAAAATTGTAAAACTCTTTCCCAAAATTTTCAAAGTATCTTTATCATTCTAATTTGAATTTTGTAACTCGAGTTATGAATTTTCTTCTCCAAGCTACATTTGCTAAAAATTGCTGGTGCTCCTACATAATTTTAGCTTCTTTTTCTTCAACTTCAAAACATTCCCAAGTAGAATTGGATTGAGGTCCAAAACTAAAAGTTGTAACTTTCTCTTATCTTTCAAATGGCTCTAGAATTAGATCAATTTGAAATTTGTAGACCAAGATATAACATTTTCTCTAGAATAGCAGCAAATAGTAAAACTGTTGCTATTACTATTGCAAACACTACATCTTTTTAGCTCATTTTCGAGGGTCTTCTAGGCAGAATTGGACTAAGATCAAAACATGAGAGTTGTAAATCCTTTTCTTGCCTTTTCAAAACTTCTTAAATCATTTCAATCCATGTCTCCTAACTCTAGTTATGAATATTTTTCTCCAAACTACTACTGTTGCAAAATCTACTACCAAGATTGCTTTTTTCTCTACTTGCACCTCTAAAATTACATTGCTTTAAAATTAAGCCCCAATTAAACTTAGCTTAACCCAAAACCCTTTATAGCAAATTTATTAAGCTACAATGAATTTTTGTAAAAGCTTTAAGCTTGGTCTCCAAACCTCATTCCTGGATTTGACCCTCTAATGAGCTAGTTTTCACTTGAAAAGTTAACAACTTGACTTCTCTTATTCTTACGCAACAACTTCTCTTGAATTTACCCAAAATCACCTCAAGCAACTTTGCTAAGCTGGATTTAAATAAATTAAAACCTTGAGATTGGTTTTTATACCCCATATTGCATTTTGACCTATTGAAGGCCTAAATTGACCTACATGAGAAGATTTGAAATTCAACATATGAATACTTCATATTCACTAAAATCCATTCATGTTACTTCAATTAATGGCGAAATAAAGAATTTAACAAATTTATTTAATTATAAACCTATTTTAGCCTCAAATAGCAGGAAATACTTAATAAATCTAATAAAATTAAGTACATAAATATAATATAAATTGGATTTATCAAGTACACTAAGATGTCATCGATGAAAACAATCAAGAATCGATCTATGAACGATTTAAACACTTGATTAATCAAATCTATGAAAGCAGTTGGAGCATTTGTCAACTTGAAAGGCATAACAAAAATCTCATAATACCCATATCTAGTCTAGAAAGCAGTCTTTGGAATATCGTCTGGTTTGATCCTCAGTTGATGATACCGTAATCTCAAATTTATCTTTGAAAAACATGTTGTCCCTTGAAGCTGATCAAATAAATTGTCCATTTGAGGCAACAGATTACAAACTGTCATCTTATTGAGTTGGTAGTAATCTATACACAACTACATACTTCCATCATTCTTCTTTATAAACAACATCGAAGCACCCCAGGGAGAAGTGTTCAGACAATTGAAACCCTTGTTCAGAAGGTCTTGCAATTGTTTTTTTACTTTCTTAAGTTCTGTCAATGCCAAATGGTAAGGAAGAATTGAAATTGGCTGTGTCAGGAATTAAGTCAATACAAAATTCTATCTCCCACTTAGGAGGGATACTAGGCAACTCCTCAAGAAACACATCAGCACACTCACTCACAATTGAAACTGATTCTATGCTACGTTTGAGACTCAGGTGTCTCTAGTTAAAGCCAAGAATCCCTGACATCCTTTCTATAATAATCACCTAGGCCTCAAATAAGAAATCACTCGAGCTGGGCTAAGCTATAATCGCCCTGAAATACGAGTGGTGATTCACCAGGTGCCTCAAACCTCACAATCTTGGTATGGCAGTCCAAGTGTCATACTAGAGGTCAACTAATTTATATCCACTATCATATCAAAGTCAATGATATCCAAAACAATCAAATCAGTTGTGAAGTCCCTATCCACAACTCTAACTAAGTAGGACTTGTATACTTGCCTAATTAGAACAAGCTCCCTTATAGGAATAGCAACAAGAAAAGGCTACTCCAAAGCAACAGATAGAAAACTGAATCGAATAGCAGAACTTGGAGACATATAAGACTGAGACAATCCCGAATCAAAAAATGCACATACATCAAATGAGCCAACTGTGATCAAACCTATCACCACTACGTTGGACACTTGGGCATCCTACCTAGTCAATGTGCATACACATGTCTGGTCTCTCTCGGACTGGCCATGTCCCCTACCACCAAAGCCTCATCCTTGCCCCAGAACCAACTGCTCAAGAACTGATGAAACTGCTCTATTCGACTGACCTACTGCCTAAGTATCACTAATTTGCATTTGTGGATAGTCTCTAATCTCGTGCCCAAAGTCGTCATACCAATAACAAGCACCACTCTCTCTACAATAGCACCCTCGATGCTTACGCCCATAAGTGCGACAAGTTTGGTACTCCTAACTATGTGGCACTAAGCTATACTACTCTGACTGTACCATGCGCCTCGTCTCGCAAGCTAGTGCTGAGATAGCTTAGATAGATGACTAGAGTTTGTTAGCCTAGTCTAAACAAGGCATTGTTGGCTTTGAAAACTAGATTCCAAATGAGAACTCTAATTGCCACTAAAGGATTTTGAGTGCTTAGCCTTTTTTCTTATTTCCTTAAGAGTCCTTTGCTCAAAACCCCTAGCCTCAATTGCCTGAGCTACATCCATCACCTCAGTATATGTATATTTTCCCATATGAGGGGCTAGAACTTAGAATAAAGGCTTTACTAATCTCCAAATGAACCTCGTAGCCTTGCCTCGCTCATCAGTCACCAAATATGGAGCATATTTGGAAAGATGATTGAAGCAAGCGTCATAATCTGAAATTGTCATACTAAGGGCCTGTCGAAGACACTAAAACTCTATTGTCAACTGATCCCTCTTATTAGCTAATAAAAATCCATCCATAAAGGCAATCACAAACTCATCCCAAGTCATCAGTGCCACCTCTTGAGGTCTCCGAGACAATGTGGTCATATACCAAGATCGTGATAGATCATGTAATCTACATATAGCCAACTCTACACACCTGAGACTGGAACACTTTATTACCTCGAATAAAATCTCCATCTAATCAATGAATTGCTGTGGATCCTCAAAGCTCCCCCACCTAGAAAAAGTTAGTGCCTAAATATGAGAAAATCTTGAACTTAACTCTCAAGGCTAACCATATGCTACTTTGGAACTACTTGTGCAGTCCCAACTTCTGTCTGAACGTCCTACCTCTTTTGTGTCAACTCCTACCCAATCCCTGGCAAAGCCTCACAAGTCCTTAGAGTTGAACTCAATCCAACCTTTGGTGCTCCAAGACTGGATTATTTAAAGCTTCGGTCCTCCCCTGGTCCACTAACCTCTCCATCAGAGTAACTAGAGTCTACTATATCTCCGTCATGCTCGCTATCATCGTTTGCTACATGCCCTACATTCCTTGCATAACCTCAACCACTTTGTTTGAATTATTAGCAAATCGAGTATCCATTTCCAGCTCCACATGTCCAACTCGGCTGGTCATCCTCCCATGACCTCTTCTTCTGCCTCTAGGTTTGCCCCATCCTCTAGTTGGTATGGAAGGCTATCTATCTAACTGTACCTCAAGAGAAGGTGATCAGTCTCGGGGCATCTTCAGAATCACTAAACAATAAGGGTCAGAATGAGTACAAGATTGAATTAGCAAGTGAGATCAAAACAACTCCTAATCGCCCTTTTATAGCATCTCGATTATGAAAATGGCTAGCTCATAATCATAAGCGATATCCTACAAATGATCACAGATAACTTAGAACTCTGATACCAACTTTGTCACAACTTAGAAATTTGACTCATGACCGGCGCTAGGGTTAGGATGAGTTCCAACCCTGCAAGCCTTTCATAGGTTGAAGCTATTAAATAATTATAACAATAAAGCCAATATAACAGTAAGTCTAAACCATAATTTCAAATCCTAGTGCAAATGTCAAAACATCTAAAATCCTATTCATGATCAACAAAGCTAACAATGAGCAAACTAAGCAAGTTAGATAGTAATGTAGAATAAGGACTAACTGCTTTAGTCAAAAATCAAGGTTTCAGAGTGAACAAACTCCTTTTAAGCAGCAAGATCTATCGAGACAGTAGAAACTAAGTCTGAAAAATAAAATAAATGAGTTTACCAACCTAGTGAATAGTAATATGTATATATATGAACAAGAAACATATATCAAATAATTATTTTCATAAAAATGGATTTTATAGCTTACATAAGTTTAGGGAGTTTGTAACAAAGAACTTAATAGGAAATAGGTCGACGATCTCACAGTCTACTGATATATATGTAACAAGACAACAACCACTCATTCCACCAATAATCAATAAACAGGCATATCATGTCGACTCAACATGATAGTATAGTACCACCTTATTAGCTTGGAATACAAGCCAAGGTGCGCCTAGTCTAATGCTTATTATCATTAGTTACAGTGTTCTAACAGTTCAATACTCTCTTAAAGCAGTTTTCTAGAGTTTAACAGAAACGGTTTACAAGTTTTCAAATGCTTAAACATAACAGTAATAAAAATCAACTGGTTTAGGAAATTTTCCAACCCAATCAAATAATGACATTCATGTCCCTTGTGAGCTTTTATAGCAAATTAAATTCCAAATTTTGAAATAACTAGTAACACATTGTGTAAAAACTAGACATGTAGATGGTAGGGAAAGTAATAAAAATGTACAAATACGTATTACTAGTCACAGAACCAGAGAATGATGAAATCCAAGTTTCGGCAATACAGCTCAACAAGAGTCGAACAATCAATCTAAAAATAACAAAATTCATATTTTAGGATGCAATATATCTCATAATTAATTTAAAGTTAAATTCCCCTCCAAAACCCGAATATGTACTTAGGTTTTCATGTTTCCTAAACTGATCAAATAAACCACATCTCGAGTAATAATATCTTGAATTGGGCTCATAAAACATAAAATCGATGTACTTACCCTTTAAACCAACCATTAAAATGCCAAACCATCATTGAGCCAGTGACTAGAAGGTTGAATCAATCATGAACCAGTCATAACATCACTTAACCGGTCATGGAACCTACTGAATCGGCTATAAACCTAGTGAACCGACCATGAAACCCATTGAACCAACCAGAAAACCCACTGAATCAACCTTAAATCCACTAAACTAGTCATGAAATCCACTGAATCGGCCATAAAATCCACTGAACTAGTCTTAAATCTACCAAACTGGTCATGAAACGCATTAAATCAGCTGTATTAGTGTTGAACTAATAATTAAAAACCCTAATCCCTTGATTTTACCATTGAACCAGCTAGTTTTATCCTTGAATCGGCAGTTAACCAATTGGTTTATTAATTAATTAAGCTTATGGTGCCTTGAATTGGAAATGAACCAGTTATAAAACCCTTGAATTAGTCAGTTTTCTAATTTTTCTATTATTTATTAAATTAATTAAGTTATTTTTTGATATATGGATTCAGATCCCAGATTTGGATCTTGCCCAAATCGAAAACCTAAGACTTAGAACATCTAGCCAAGTGTAGTTAGCCCACTAGTCGTGGACCAACAACCATAGACCCAAGCCTTTTTTAAAGTTCAACCCAAACCACTATCCAACCCTTTTATCAAGGGATCTAGGTCAAGGCAGACTCAAATTCCTAACCAGGTTTGTTTTCTAGACCTGGCTCCTGAAATTAGCCTTGATTCCAAATTTTTAGAAAAATTTGAAGAATTTACCTCAAAATTCCCTAGATTGCTGATAGATTTTCACTGGGAATGCACAGTCAACTTGTTTGGCTTCTACAATTTGGCTTTTATGCTGGATCCTGTGTTGACAATGCCATGGCACCATGTGAGTGAATGGTTCCAAAATGATGATGTCACGCTGTTTTATACGACTCATGGGAGGACATTGTGGGACTATGCAGGCCATGAGCCGAGGCTTAACAAATCCTTCAATGAAGTAATGGCTAGTGATGCCGGTTAGTCGCCAGTGTGGTCATTAAGGATTGTAAGGGATGTTTTGAAAAGTTGAACTCATTGGTTGATGTCGGGGAGGCACTGGCACAGTGGCAAAGTCCATTGCTAACGCTTACCCACACTTGAAGTGCACTGTGTTGGATCTTCCTCATGTGGTTGCTAGATTGGAAGGTAGCAAGATTTTGAACTATGTTGGAGGTGACATGTTTGAAGCTATTCCTCGTGTTGATGCTATTTTATTAAAGGTAATATTGAATTTCTTCTTAATTTTCTCTCTTGGAAACAAGGTAATGTTTTTTATTTTTTTATAAAATATCACAAAATAGCCTAAATTATTTCGAAAAAGAAAAAGACTTATACAAAGAAAAAGACTTTAAAGAAGAAAAACTTTCAAGGAAATTACATTGCACGCACCCTCCTTGTTACTTGCCACACCATATTGTCTAACCTAGATGCTTCTATCTTTGACAATAACAAGATTATTTTATAGTTACATACACGAAAAATGACCCATTCAACCAATGTCTACATAGCGAGTTTATTTGAAATTCTACCTAATTCATTAGACTGTGATGGTTTTTTTTTGGTTTAATTGTTGATCTAATATTTTAAAAGAATCAAATTGGATTGAGGACTATTATGGCATATCTATAAAGATATTAAAAATTGCCTTTCTTGGCTTTTATATAAAACAAAGTTAAAAGTAGTTTTGATTATTAAAAAAAGAAAAGCGAAAAGTTAAAAAGAAAAGGTAATTAATGTCTTGGCCATTTCAATTTCTCTACTCCCTTTTATTGAAAACTCCAAAATATTTCTAATCACGAATAGCTATAATTTTGCATTCATGCTTTAATATCTTTAATTTTTCTATTTTTTATGTATAAAAAAGAGATACTATTGATTACCATTAATTGGAGTAATTAACAATTATAATTACAGTGGATCTTGCATGACTGGAGCGATGAAGAGAATATAAAAATACTGAAGCGATGCGAAGAAGCAATCCCGAGCAAGGAGAAGGGAGGGAAGGTAATAATCATAGACATGGTGGTAGAGAACAAGAAAGAAGACAATGAGTCAATAGAAACACAACTCTTCTTTGACATGTTGGTGATGATTTTGCTAACTGGTAGAGAGAGAACTGATAAGGAATGGGCAAAACTCTTTTTCTGAAGCTGGTTTCAGTGAATACAAGATTACCCTATTCTTGGTTTAAGATCTCTTATTGAAGTTTATCCTTGTTAAAAAGAAAAATCCGGTCATAGAATGTTTACGTAGTTTTCAATAAAAGTACCAAGGCCTATGTTTGTTTCATGGAATGTTTATGTAGTTTTCAATAAAAGTATCAAGGCCTATGTAGTTATCCTTGATCATGGAATGTTTGTGTTGTTACAAGTACTATGGAGTATTTTGGGTTTCCTTGAAATAAAAGTTATTTTGTTATTAATGTCTATGTCATGACCTGGGAGTTGGATCCATGACCGGCACTAGGGTTAGGATAATCCCAACCCTGCAAGCCTCAAATGATCAGAATTATAATAGAACCAATTAAAACTACACTTAATATAGGCTCGCAAAATCTGATACAAACTTTCAAAAATCTAATACAAATATCAACATATGCAATTCCATAAAATCAAATCCTGTTTATGATCACTAAGCAAACTAAAACAAAATACACACCAGAAAGAAGACAAAAGACCAACTACTATACTTAGAAGTCAGATGGGCTAGAATCATGGAATCGGGATTGGCAAACTACTATCACAGATCAGGATCAGCCTAGCGCACAGAATCTGAGTCTAGAAAAATAAAAGGATGAGTCTGACAACTCAGTGAATAGTAATACATATTTACATGACAAATGACATATATCATATAATTTCCATCATAAAACAAACTTTTCAAACTTAAACAAGTTAGGGAGTTCGTAACAGAGAACGGAACAGAAATCAAGACGGCAACCTCATGGTTTGCTGGTATACATATAACAGAACTGAACAGACAACAGGACGGTATCCACCATAATCAAGAAACAGGCCTATCACGTCAGCTCCATGTGATAGTCTAGCACTACCCATGCTAGCTTGGAATACAGGCCAAGGTGTACCAAGTCTAACGCATACTGCCGTTCGTTACAGTATTCTAATCATTTGATACTCCCTTAAACATTTTCCAAAGTTTACCAGTAATAGTTTACAACTTTTCAAAGTGTCCAAACATAATAGTAATAGAAAATCAGTTTTATAGATTTTCAATGTTTAACATATCAGAAATAGAATCAATAGTTCAGGAAACTTCCAAACAAATCAAAAAATTTCATATACGTCCCTTGTAAGATTTTATAACATATTAAATTTCAATTTCGAAACAACTGAATTTATAAGCAATTTATGTAAAATTCATCATTTAACAAATATAGAAAATAACGAAGCATATAAATACATATTACTACTCACAAAAATAGAGAACCACAAAACTTGAGCTTCGGCACATCGGCATCACAAGAATCGATTACTCAATCTAGAAATAATCAAAAATCTTATTTTAGAATATAATTCATCTCATAATTAATTTAAATTCAAATTCCCATCAAAACCTTACTATCCTCTTAGGTTTTCGTATTCAAGCTCATATCAGGAATTCTTAAAGTCCCAAACTGATCATATAATTCATATCCTAAGCATTAAATCCTTGAACCGGGCTCATAAAATAATAACTTGTCTAATTATCCTTTATTTCAATCATTAAAGTACTAAACCGGACTTCAACCGGTCACTAGAAAGTTGAACCAACCATAAACTGATCAAAACAACATTGAGCCGAACCTTAAACACACTAAATTGGACATGAAACTCACTAAACCGGTTATAGAACCACTGAACCGGCCAAGAAACTCACTGAATTGGTCACAAAACCCATTGAACCACACTTAAATCCATTAAACTAGTCATAAAACCCATTGAACCGGCCTTGAAATACACTGAACCGGTTATAAAAGTCACTAAACCAGACTTAGAACCATTGAATCAGTTAGAATTTACATTAAACTAGTCTTAAATATGTTGAACCGGTGGTTTTCTAATTTTTCTTAATTTCTTTGACATTGGACCGCCCAATTCACCATTGAACTGGGTGGTTTACTCTTGAACCGGTCGTGAACCAAATAGGCAATTTAATTCCCTTCCTACACATACCTTTAACTGGCCATGAATTGGTCTAACAACCCATGAACCAACCAATTTTCCTTTTTCTGGCAATTTTCTATTATTTTAATTATTTTTTGGTACATGGATCCGAATCTCAGATCTGGATCCTACTCCAACTTGAAACCCACAACCCAAGATAAATTTTTCTGGCTTGGCCCAAATTGGTCATGGCCTAACCTGCATATATAGAAATATAACCCAACCCAAAGTACAAAGCCTTGATCCAATAATGGTCCCAGTCCAAATTAATAACATTTTTTTCTAGCCCAGCCCGTATGGACTGACCTAATGTGGCCTACAAGCCATTAACCCAATTCCATAGCCCACAACATACCAACCTAGCTCAATTACCTAGACCAGAAATCCATGAAATACCCGTATATATCCAAAGTAAACCGAATATAAAAATATGAAAATTACCTCACACTTCAATCAATTCTTTGCAATTTGAATCTACTGGCTTGTTCGGATTGCCTAGGCAAAGGCCACCAAAGTGTCTAATTAGCTAACAATCAATTGAATTGGATAGAATCAAATTTGGAAAGCATCTGAGTGATGGACGACTTTCGGGATGAAAAACAAATAAATTAATCCAACATAACACAAATCTTTCTAAATTTTTTATTGGGGTTTTTGCACCTAACTTCTAGTCGCACAAGAGTATAAACAATGTTGTAGCAAAAATGTTTGGATTTAATAGCATTGTTATGATTAATTACTGTGAATCTTTCATTACGGACAGTTTTAGTATCAAATTTTTGGATTTTGCAATTGAGTCCCTAGTTTTAGGCCTTAATGCAATCTAGTCCTTGGCCAAATTTTAATATTTATATTCAGGCCCTTTAAATATTTATTTTATACAATTTAGCCCCTAAAATTTTCAATTGAACCCAGAATTTCTCATTCCTTTTAATTAACACCATTAACCTTTTAATTTATTTAATTTCCTATATTCAAGATTTTACAATCTTCCCCCTTAAAGCAAATTCGGTCTCCAAATCTAAATATCAGACTACTAATTGACCTTCTATTTCAAACCAATGGGGTACGAATACATCAGTTCCTCTGAACAGACAATAGGACGGTATACATATAACAAAACTGAACAGACAATAGGATGATATACATATAACAAAATTGAACAGAAACTAGCCTACTATGTCAACTCCATGTGATAGTCTAGCACCACCCTTGCTAGCTAGCTATTTTCTATTGAATGGAGGGAAAACATTCTCTAAAAATTCAAGACTCAACTAAGCTTCCTCCAAGCCCAAGAATCTTTAGATATTTCTGGCAGATACTTCTAAAAATAAATCAACAAGCCTTTCAACCTATCCAACTGTACTTGAGAAGAGAATCGACAAAGTCCAACTTGTTAGTCTCAAGGTTTCATAGTTATTCTGATAATAAAAAAAATTAAAATTGTTATATGCATATATTTATAATGGGCAATGTTGACAATTCATTTTGTTGAGTTTATTATTTGGAGATACATACACTACATGTGCTAAAAAGTGAAATTATAAAATTAGACATACATGTAATAAGTTGATCATATCTTGCTATATAAGATTTTAAAAATAGCAAGGTTAATTTTATATAAAACTATACTCAAATACGTTATTTTGATATATATTTTATCTCATATACTATTCTATTTTAAAATAGTTTTTTATATCACTTTTATATATTATCTTCTGAAAAACTCATTGTTAAAATCTACACCATATAAATTTTAAATAGTAAAATATATTTATAGTACTATCAAAATTTTAATTTTATTTTATTGTAAAATAAATGTGTCAAGCTTTAAATAGATATATTACATGCACGTTTTACAGTTATAGTTAAGTAGATATAATTTTTGTAATTGAGTCATTATGTTGAGTTATATTGTTAACAGATAGAATGAGTATACTATGTTATTTTAATCATATCTTAAAATATAAAAATAAAAGTTGTACAAATCCAATTTCAAATGAAAAAAGACATTATGTTCCTTTAAAAAAATATGTAATTTATTATTTTTGGTTGAGAATGCAAGTCTCTAGATAATTTTGAAATTGACTAAAAAATTTTGATAGAAGCAGTTTTTAGGTCTAACATGTACTTGGAAAATAAACCATTTCTCTCAAACGGTAGATTATTATCCAATGGTTCTTGTTGTGTTTAAAAATAGACTCATTTTAGAGTGTTCATATTATTTTTTAGGATTTTTCAAATGTTGGAAGCTATTTTTGTGAATTTGCAAATTGAGTTTATGTGCTGTTATTGCTGACAGAAGATTCAAATTTGTCTTCTACTATTTCACAAAAGGCTAAGAATTGCCTAATGTATATCCAATTTCTCTTTGGTGATTTTGTCTATAAAAGGAGCACAAATTGAAGGAATCCAAGAACAAGCTTTCAAAGTTTCCTAATTCTCTCTCTCTTTTTTGTTTTGTAATATACTGTCTATTACTTGAACAAAGAGTTACAGTTAATTGTTTAATTCTTAAGAGTGCCTATTTGAAATGAGGTCGTTTGTAAATGAGTGGTAGCTAATTTTACTTGAGAGAAATTATTACATTCTACATCATCTCTACTACAATTTGTATTGGTATTTGAAGTTTACCAAATCAAAGACTTTGTTTGTAATTAGGGATTCTTGTCTTCATTAGGTGCAAGGGATTTAGTTGAACCTTGATTGATTGGAGCTCGAGAGAGTGGACATAGATTTGGATATCAATTGAACCACTATAAAAAAGTTTGCATTTCTTATCGTTCATCTCCTTATTTTATGTAAATTGTTTTGTATTTGCTTTGGGTGAATTGTATTGATTCAATTTTTTAAATTTTTACGTACTTAACTTCTGCAAAAAAACCCAATTCACCCCCTCGTGGATTGCCTTTTGAAACAACAATTAGTATTAGGGCTAGACTCTAAATATTGACCTTAATAAGTTTTTAGAGTACGATCATATATTATCATAACCATTAGTACATAAGAGGTTACGGAAGGTCAATCCATTACCGGACGACTTTTCCTTAATAGTAATGACTATGGTTATTAATAGATTAGGAGGACCATTTATCTTCAACAAATGGATTATGATATTTAGAATATTATTGAAAAATGATATAAGACTCCTACAATCATTAAAGAAAATGAAGTAATTGTTAAAGAGAAGAAAGATTGAGATGAAAAATTATAAGAAAAATTTTACAACTATTACTAAAGCAATCAATATACTGTTTTGTGCTTTTGATAGAAATGAGTTTTAATAGAGTCTTTATATGTACAATGGTACAAAGTATTTGCAAAACACTTGACGTAACACATGAAGGTGCAAGCAGGGTCAATGATACAAAACTTAATATACTTGAGCATGAATATGAACATTTTATGATAAAACCTAGAGAATCCATTAAAAAAATGTATACTCGTTTTATGGATATTACTAATGGTATGATTCCTCTTGATGAAAATTTTAAAGAAAAAATTCTTAGGATTCTAACTAATAGTTGGACTCCAAAGGTGACTGCTATACAAGAAATAAAGGATCTCTCCAAATTTTTCATCGAAGAGCTTCTACGGTTATTAATGACCTATAAAATGACTCAAAGAAATAAAGAAGAGGGAGAATCAAAAAGAGGAAGGAGTATTGCTCTAAAATCCACCATTAAAGAGAACTCCAATCATAGTGAAGTAGAAAGTGACAATGAGATTGTGCAACTTGTAAAGAGATTCAACAAACTACTGAAAAAGAAGAAGTTCAATAGGAGATTTAGAAAAGATGATTAAAAGGAAGAATTTTCTAAAAAAAATGTGATATGTTATGAATGTAAGAAGCACGAATGCATCAATCCAGATTGTCCACTCCTAATGAAGAATAAGAAAGAGAAGAAGAAAGGAAAAGAAGTCATGAAAGCTAACACTTGGGATATAAGTGAGGAAAGTGATTTGGTGGAAGCATCTAACGAAAGTGAGATTGTCAACCTATGTCTTATGGATATTGGGAAAAGCGATAATTTGGTAAGTTCATTTTCTTCTATTTTTATGTGATATCCCGTCCCATATCAATTTCTAATAGTGACTTGGACTTAACCATTTTGGGCTAATAATCTAGGCATAACAAGTTATTCAAGCTAGTAATTGTCAGGTCATCTTTGGACCTATTCTATTTGGATATGAATATGGATTTATGACTTGATGAGAATGTCACGTGTTTAAGTGGGAAAGATTGTGATACCCCATCCCACATCAATTTCTGATAGTGATATGATATAGTATATAAGAGACTTAAACTATTACCGAATAACTTGGGTTTAAGCATTTGAATTAGTGGTCCAGGCTCAACAAGTTATTCAAGCCAGTAGCTCTCGGGTCGTTGCATGCTAACACTTCTAAATTATCTTATGATAAGTTGTTACATGTAATTGATAAATTGCAAATGAAGTAAGCATTCTTGGAAAGAAAAATAAAGATTTGAAAAAGAAATATTCAAATATTTCTAGTGAAATGTTGTTTTGAAAAATGAAAATAGTTATTTGAAAACTCCACTTGCTTTTACGTCTAAAAATGAAATAAATAATATATTGACAAAAAGAGTTGAAGAGCTTAAACATGCATTGGCTAAATTTACCCATGGAAAGGAAAATTTGAATAAATTACTTGCTACTCAATGATATAGTTTTGATAAAACCAAATTAGGATATAAAGATTGTCAAGGCTTAAAGTTTTATCAAAATTATTTTGTAAAAAGTTTCCATAAATCTAGTCCCTTTTTTACATATTCTATTGTGGTGGGAAGGGATATTATACCTGTGATTGTTCTTTAAAGAGAAAATTACTTGTAGAACTTAAAAATATTTTAGTTCCATATAGTTATAAATGGAATGGTACATGTAATATTGCATCTATTATGGTTCCTAAGAGAATTTCTTTTAACATTTTTGGACCAAAAAAGTTTGGATGCCAAAAATAAAAACTTAATTTACTTTTGTAAAAGATTTGTATGAAGAGTACCACAAGGAAGAATAAGTGATTTTTAGATAGTGGATCCTTAAGATATATGACGAAATATTACTCAAAATTCAATTCTATTTTAAAGATGGATGGTAGTATGTGACTTTTGAAAACAATGCAAAAGGATAAATTATTGGCATTAGAAAAATTGGTAATCCTAATTCCCTCATTATTGATAATGTTTTGTTTATTTATTGTTTAAAACATAACTTACTTAGCAGTCGTCAATTATATGGTAAAGGTTATAAAATTAATTTTCAAGATAAGGTTTTTAGTAAAAATAATATTTTAGTATTTGTTACATAAGAGACGAAAATGTCTACCCTATTGATTTTGACACATTGGTTGAACAAATTGTGAAATGTTTAAGTGTATTATATAATTTCTAAACCTTTAGGGAGGTAATTACTTATTGACCTACTTAAACTCAAGTTTGATAAAAATAAAATTTATGCTCCTTGTCAATTAGAAAAATAAAGAAAAACTTTTTTTAAATCTATAAATATAATTTTCACATCTAGGCCTTTATAACTCTTATATTTAGATTTATTTTGACCTTCTTAAGTTGTTAGTCTTGGTGGAAAATTTTATACTTTTGTAATTGTTGATGATTTTCAAGATTTATTTTGGTATTATTTTGACTCAGAAGAACAAAGCATGCTCTCACTTTTTAAATTTTTGTATAAGAGCTCAAAATGAAAAAAAGGTTATATGATGTTAAAAATTAAGTGATCATGATGGAGAATTTAAGATATTGTAATATTTTATGGGTATGGGTATAATTTTTTTACCCGTGGAACCTCACAACAAATTGGAATTGTTGACAGAAAAAATAGAATTTTACAAAAGATGACTCGACCTATGCTTAATGAGTATAAACTACTTAAATATTTTTGACTGAAGTAGTTAATCTAACTTGTTATATTTTAAATTGAGTTGTTATTAGACCGATTCTTAATAAAACTCCTTTTTAACTTTGATTTGATAAAAACCTAAGATTGGTTATTTTAAAATTTTTGGTTGTAAATGTTTTATCTTATACACTAAAGATAATGTTGATAAATTTGATGCAAAATTAGATGAAAGTATATTCTTGGATTATTTTACTACTAGTAAGACTTATAGAGTTTTCAATAAAAGAATTAATGTAATTAAAGAATTTATGCATGTTATATTTTATGAAATTGATCCATTTTTTGCATAGAGTTATGTATGATAGTATTGAGCATGATTTAGTTAATTTAAATATTAATGATAAAGGAAAAGAAATTGAAAATCCTCATAATATAGAAAATCTTGATGAACTCCACATAGTGAGTTGCCAAAAGCTTGAAAATATAAATTTAGTCATCCTATGGAACAAATTATTGGCACTCCTAATGATTGTATAAAGACTGGAAGTCAATTAAAAAATATTTGTGAAATACTTACCTTTTATATCTCAAATTGAGGCCAAAATTATTCACTGTACTATTAATGATAAAAATTAGGTTTTAGTTAAGCAAGAAGAATTAAATTAATTTGAAAGAAATAAAATTTGGAATTAATGCCTAGACCTAGTAATCATACGCTACTGGAACCAAATGGACCTTTAGAAATAAACCTGATGAATCTAACAATAATTAGAAATAAAATAAGACTTATAATTTAAGGTTTCAATTAAGAAGAACGAATAGATTAGCAAGAGACTTTTGCTCTTGTAGCCAGAATTGAAGTTTTTATATATTACTTGTATCTGTATCTCATATGAATTTCATATTATTTTAAATGAATGTTAAAAATGCATTTTTAAATGGTTCTATCGTTGAAAAGGTTTATATTGGACAACTACCGGGTTTTGAAAATGAGAAATATGTAAATCATGTTTTCAAACTTTTAAAAATTTTATATAGCTTGAAACAAGTTCCTAATTATGGTATGAAAGGCTTTAAAAGTTTTTATTAGAAAATAGGTTTTCAATGGAAAAAGTGGACAATATTTTATTCATAAGAAAAGAAAATAATGATTTCCTCATTATTCAAATTTATATAGATCATATTATCTTTGGAGCTACTAACAAATCTTCATATGAAAAATTTGCTTCATCTCTACAAAATGAATTTGAAATGAGTGTGATGGGTAAGTTGAATTTCTTTCTTGATTTTCAAATAAAATAACTCAAAGAAGGGATTACGATCAATCAAGCTAAATACATCGAAAAATTACTAAAAAGATTTGGAATAGATAATTCTAAAATCGTGAGAACTCCTATGAGTACCTTAATTAAACTGGATGAAGATATTAATAGAAAATCTATAGACATCAAGTTATATAGAGGTATGATTGTTAGTTTATTGTGCTTAATCGCTAGCCATCTCGATATCATGTTCAGTGTTTGTATGTGCACCAGATTTCATGTGACATTCCAAACTAAGTTTGGAAGTGCACATCATACACACTTAAATATACATTGCATCATTTATTACATTTCATGCATTGCATGCATTAAGTCTAGTACATGCATATTTGGAGAAATTTAAACTTAAGTGAAATAATTTATATTTTCTTGCCCCTAATTTTAGGAAGGCTTAGAAGGATCCTAAATAATAGTGGAATATGAGACTTTAAAGAAAAAAAAAAAAGAAAAGAAAACCCTTGTGTAGAAGAGGAGAACCCTAAATGAGTTCATTTAACTACAAAAAGAAAAATTTTAAAGTTTAAATGAATAAATTTATGAAAAATTGTAGATAGCTCAATCTAGTTTAGGTTTTAAAGTTTGGGGGATTAGAAGGACTTTAAAATGGTTTTCTAGGGTTAAAAAGAGAATTTGCTCAAAAGGGACATAGTTGGAATTTATGAAAAAGATGAGGGGCAAAATGGTCTTTTCTCCCCATGGGCTTTTGTTGACTGAAAGAGGGGAATTTAGGCAGTTTTCATTCCAGAAATTTCTACAGATTTCGTGCATATAAGAGGAGGGCTAATAAAAAAATGGAGAAAAGAAAAAAAATCAATAGAAGAAAAGTAAAAAATGTAGGCTATCCAATGAGAATTAAGAGAGCTTTAAGAGGGGGTTTCTTTTGTCGGATAAACAAGGGGTTTTTAGCTAGTTCTTCTCCAGATTTCTCCCCCACTTTCGTAGCCCATAGAGAGAGAAAGAAGAAGAGAAGAAGAGAAGAAGAAAGGGAGAAGAAAGGAAGGAGACCAAGCAAGCAAGGCAAGAAAACTTGAAAAAAATTTTAGAAGAATGATTTGTATGTGATTTTTGTTGTAGGCTTCCATGCTATACATATATTTCTTTCAATTTCTTGTGGAAAGCATGAATTTTGAGTAAGCTAAATTTCTGAAATTTTGAAGGGGCTGAACCTGTCGAGAGAGAAGAAACTCGTTGTGCTTGTTGATTTAGATGAAACTTGTAAGAATTCTTGTATTGGCTTGGAAAATGATAATTTTCTGAATTTATGGGGTTTCATTCTGCTGGTTATGGAGCTGGAATGTGAGTAGAAACAGGGGGGGAACCACGTGGGGTTGAGAAGTATGAGGGAAAATGGCAAAAAAACTTGGAAAAGAGGGTTGAACAACACAAGAAAACAATTTCAGGACTTCAGAAAATTTCTGCAGCAAAACCCTATGTTGGTTGACCATTTTGGCCTAGGAAAGGGCTTGATTTTAGTTCAAATTTGATGCTAAAGAGTGCCTTAGGAAGTGTTGTGGCTAAATGAAAGGAAATAAGAGAAGAAAATGCCAAAATTTGGGATCATAAGGGGAAGGAAACCGAAATTGGTTCTGAAAGTGGGTTACTGAAAATTCTGCAATGTATGAGTGTGTTAAGCCACGAAATTGGGGCACATTTAGGCTCAAAAGCAAGTTGATTAGGTGCCTAATTAGAGAGGGGGAATTTCTTAAGAAAGGGAATGAGGTTAGAAGAAGAAATTGGTGTTACACTTAAATGACACCCACCAGAAACTATGGTGGTTATGTGCAGAATTTTCTGCAATGATATTTTTAGCACCTAAAGGTGATTGTGTGGGACTTTTAATTGGCTTGATAAGGCATTAAATCAAAGTTAATTAATGGTTAAGAGAGTGATTAAAACCCTCCATAAGAGAAAAGAGGAGAATGGCTCATTTTAGTCTAAACTCTAGAAGACTTAGTAAAATGCAATGTGCAAAATAGATGTAACCTTAGGAAGCAAACTTAAAAGATTAAAAGAATAAAATTAGGGGATCCCATGCCCCATTTAATGACCATGAAGTAGAGTCTAGGGCTTGAGTGAAAAGAGAGTTTTAAAGAAGTAGTGAAGTAAAACACCAAAAGACATGCAAGAAAGGGGCATCCTAGAATTTGAACCTATATTAAATCATATTAAACTTTTAAACATGCAATGACTTACAAAGTCGATCTTAAATTCTTTTAAAATTAACTAGGAAGCTGATTAGGCTAAGGAGGGAGTAGGAGCATGGGGTTAGAAAAAAATAAAATAAAATAAAATAAGAAAGGAAAAACTTGAAGAAGATGTAGACTTCAACAATCATGACCTTAAGTATTTAGCATTTGCATACATTTTATCATACATTCATTAAATTATATTCATGATCCATGTACCCTACATTTGTAGGCACACAAGATAGAATTGATCCTGACCCCAGTCAAGCAGAGCGGACTGAGCAACTGTAGGCTGTCTCTACGGTGAGTGGCATACCCTCTAAACCTAGGATTTTTATTTCAAATACAATGTTTTATGAACAAAATGACTTGTTTACTAAACCATATATTTATTTTCATATAAAAAAAATGGAAACAGAGTGTTATGTTTTGATTTTTGATTATACTTGCTCTTAATCTTGCTTTCTGGCATTTTTGTGCTTTGGCACTCAGTCTAGTATGTCGGGCAGCCATCTGGGGCAGATGGTTGTACTACAAGTCTATGCTATAACTTTGGACCCAGGGGAGTCTCAGATGCCATAGACTGTGTAGTCTGGCCTAGAGTGGCGAACCCATGGTTGCAGGCTACACAGTGATGTAGCGCCCGACATGTTTTCATGGTTTGATATTTTCATGATTTTACTGCCCCCAGACATGATATTGTCGATTGTGCGCACTCGATCAGAGTTACGTTAGATGTTATGTATATATGATTATGAATTTCCTATAATCTCTTTGCTTTAATAAAACTCAAATGTATGATCATGCTTATGTTAATCAATTTATGCCTTATTTATCTATTCTTGTCCTATGGATTTCTTGTTATACGAGAGAATTAAGGAAATTTTATATTTATTTCTGCTTTGGCTTTCCATGGATAGAACAAACCTTGAGAAAATGAATTTATGTATATTATATGTACAAAACTGCTCTGTTTCCCCTAGATTTAGATTGTATGCCATTCACTCGGAATATTTGTTCTCACTCTTCTCTATTTTTGTAGACTTGCTAGATATTCTTACAACAATACTCGAGTAATTACGCCACATTAGCTGGAGGTTAGGCCAGCAGGACTTCTGTGTATTATTTTACTTGATATAACCATCATGTAGTATATATATATATATATTAGATTCCATTTGAGAGGGAAGAATGTGTATGAGATAGTGTATGCAGTGACCATATTTCTACTGTTCTGTAAATTAATTTGCTTTACTATATGGTGGATGAATTAGTTCCTTAGCACCCAAGTAAGACTTGCATAGTTTAAAGTGTGATTGTCTGTGCTTAGTTACCTATAGAGTGTATATAACTGCTACAGGTTCCATAGGTTTAACCACAGGAATATTAAATAGGGGTTACAACAGCCGTCATGCTATCGGGTTTTTTGTCTTGGTAGCAGTGGATGGTTGTTGCCCTGCTGTCATGCTCGTCTAGACAAGGGAGGGCGTGACATTTCAAGCAATTTAAAAGTTTTTATTAGAAAGTAGATTTTCAATGGAAAAAGTGGACAATATTTTATTTATAAGAAAAGAAAATAATAATTTACTCATTATTCAAATTTATATAGATCATATTATCTTTGAAGCTACTAATAAATCTTTATATGAAAAGTTTGTTTCATCTCTACAAAATGAATTTGAAATGAGTATGATGGGTAAGTTGAATTTCTTTCTTGGTTTTCAAATAAAATAACTCAAATAAGGGATTATGATCAATCAAGCCAAATACATTGAAAAATTACTAAAAAATTTGGAATGGATAATTCTAAAATCGTGAGAACTCCTATGAGCACCTCAATTAAACTCGATAGAGATATTAATGGAAAATCTATAGACATCAAGTTATATAGAGGTATGATTGTTAGTTTATTGTACTTAACTACTAGCCATCTCGATATCATGTTCAGTGTTTGTATGTGCACCAGATTTCAAGCAAATTCAAAAAAATCTCATTTGCATACCATCAAAAGAATTCTTATATATCTTAAAAGAACTGTAAATGTAGGATTATTTTATTCTATAGGAATCTCTTTAGAACTCACAAGTTATTTGGATGTGGATTTTAGAGGATGTAAATGGGATAGAAAAAATATTAGTAGAACTTATTATTTTCTTACAAAATCTTTAGGTCCTTGGGCTAGTAAGAAACAAAACTTGGTTGTTTTCTCTACGATTGAAGTAGAATATGTGGCCACGGGAAGTTACCGTGCACAAATTTTATGGATGAAACACACTTTACTTGAATTATGTACACATTCCTATTAAGTGTGATAATACTAGTGCCATTCACATATCTAATGTGACATCCCAAACTGAGTTTAGAATATCTAGTCCTTTCATATACATTGCATCCCATGTATATTAGAAGTAATTAAAAAATAAGAAAAATAATTTTATTTTCTCTTGGTTATAACCTTAAGAGAGGGAATAAAATTTTAGGAGACTTGAATAGGTATTAACGAAGGTATGGAAAAGAGAATTGGAAATGAAGTTAGAAAAGAAAATTAGAGAAGTAATAAATGAGTTAAAAATGTAGACAAAGGTTATGAAAAACAATTAGATAATTTAAGACTTATAAAAATATGGCATTTATTTTATGTAAGACTTATATTGGTGAGGATTAGAAGAGAGTTTTTTTAAATTTTCGTAGGACAAAGAGAGAGAGAGAGAGAGAGAGAGTCAAATTTTGAGTCAAGGGATATGAGGGTAATTATTAGAAAAGGTTAGGGATAAAATTGGGAAAAAAAAAATAAAAGAAGAGCAGCAAGCACCACGTGTATATATAAGTGTACAAAAAAAATAAAAGTGAAGGAAAGAACTAAAGAATAAAGTAATAATCTTCCGAAAGTTAAGGAAAGATCCAATGAGAGGAGAGTGAGTGTGTACTATCATTTAATGCTAGTTGACCATCCATTTCAAACATTAGCTCCTCTGCAAACTTTCGGCCAAGCTTCCAAAAAAAAAAAAAAAAATGTTTAAAATCAAGGATCTTGAAGTCTCTAGGACCTGCGAACCAGTGCAGAAACAAAAGAAACATAGCAAAGAGAGAAAGAAAGGAAGAAGGGAAGAAGAATGGCGGAGAGACAACGTATGGCTTTAAATTTTTTTTTTGGGGAATCGTGATGCTTTTGATTTAGAAATTTCTTATATTGAACTATTATCTTCAATTCGTTATTATCTAATCTGCCTAAAATCAAGATTTGATGAAGGATAGGCAGCTGAACAGAGGAGTCCGAACTTGCAAGTGAAAAAAAAAAAAAGAAAAAAAAAGAAGGAAAAAGAAAGAGTTTTGCAACTTTGAAAAACTCAAGGAAACTAGCTTAGAATTTAAGTTGCTTGAAGAATTACGTGTCTTTATGGCAAGCTGTGAAATTCTTTGTGAGCAAGGGGGGGGGGTCTGAAACCAGGGAGAAAAAAAAAGGTAGGAAATTTGGAAAATTCAAGGGAAACTAGTTTGGAGCCTTGTGTGCTTAAAGAATCTTGTGTTTTTGTGATTGTTGTGGAATTCGTGGCCACTCTCTGGGCAATTCTTGACAGCTTTCATTCTGAATTAGGCTAGGGTCAAAACATGAAAATTTTAGACCTTCAAGTTTACAAACCATAGCTTTTGGAATCAATCCAATCTGATCATTCTAGCATAAGTTATGAGCATTTAACTGAAACATGTCCAAAACTGTTGACCGTAGGTTAGGTGATAACTTTGATTCAATTTGGGGCTGGATTTGGCCTCTCTCTGCTCAAAATCAGGAGTAGGTCAAAATAGAAAAGTTGCGAGTGTTTGGAATAGCTTTAAAACCCAACTTGAATGATATCTATCTGAGTTGTATAGCTTTAGTTATAGCCTAAATACCGAAAGGTCCAATAAGAGTTTTTATACCATTAACCCAAATTACAGGCCAGTTTTGGACCTCCTGCAGGCAGAATCGGATTAAGACTAAAACACAAAAATTATAGCCCATCAAGTTAGCTTTAAAAGCCTTTTTAAATTAGGTCATTCTGAGTTTTGTAACTCCAGATATTGATGTTTTACTATAGATATGTCAAAAATTCCGAGCTTTTTAGCAATAGAAAAATTTTCTGGTTTCTTGCCCATATTGCAAATTTTCTGTAGGATTTGTGGTCTGAGTAACTAAATTGAGCACTTGATTTCTCACTAAAAGTAGAGGAGAAAAATGAATCAACTTGAGTTTAAGAGGTAGAGGAGTAGATTGGAATATAAGAGGACGTAGTTTAGTAGTATTGGTGGTTTTTGAATATAATTTAAGTAACTAAATGGGAAGCTTATGTGCAGCCGAGTTTCTCCCAAAATTTTGGTTAACTCAAGACTTAATTAGTTGGTGGGTTAGTGAATATTTTAGTGAGTAAAAGAGGGGAGGTTTAGTAAAGAAATGAAAGCCAAATTAATCTTAAGGATTGATTCAAGTTAAGTAAGCACCTTGGCTAATTTGTGAGGTTAAGGGTTCTTGCCAAAAAGCTGTAATTTACTGCAAAATATATGAGATTAAGTGAGACTTGAACCCAAAGTAGTGGCTGAAAACAAGTCTAGACAAGAGTTTAAGGAGGGACTAAGTTAACCTAATGCATTTGAGGCCAATTTAGGCTAGGAAATTATCAAAATCTAACTTAAAGCTAGACCTACCTATTTGGAGATTATTTTTCATAAAAAAATAACTATAGCACATTTCTCGAATGTGAACATAAACTAGAATACATAAGTTGATAATTGTTGTACATTAATATTTTTAGAATTTTTGGACGACATGCATGGGAGATAATGTGACCTAAAAGTAGGGAAGAAAAGAGAGAGAACGTAGTTATAATGTTATTCAACACATACACTCATGTACTTATTCATTCATCCATAATTAGGGCATGCCATTGATCATATACATTGTTCCATATTAGGAGAAGTTCACAAAATCAAGCAGTGAAGCTGACAGAATTGGTTTTGAACATACACAGGGTTAGCAACGGTGAGTGGCATCTTCCTAATCTTAGTTTATTTTTCAAAATATGTTATCTAGTAAATAAAATCTATATTTCAAAGATGTTCTATGTTGATATATAAAAATGGAAACACGTCAGTGATGTTCTGATTTTAGCCATATGATGGATTTGATGGTATTCATGATTTTCTAATATTTTGTGCTTCGGCACTAGAGTTAAATGTCACACAACCACCTGGGGCAGGTGGTAGTTCTGCATGCATCACAGTATATGACATACTATATGACAGAGCATAATATTTGAATCCCGTAGAGAATTCCAGAGTATTACAGAGGCTGCAGACTGTGTCAGTCTAGCTGAGGGAATGACAGCAGTCTTCAATATAGATTACACAGTGCAGTAACGCCCGACATGTTTTATGGATTTCATGTTTTTATGATTTTACTGCCCTCAGATTCACCATTATCGGTTGTGCACACTAATCAGACCACACACATGATATATGCACCTGATTCTTATGATGTCAGATTTTTCTACGGTTCTCTACTTTCTTCAAGTTACATGAGTCGATATCTTGATCTGATGATTATGCAGACATGAATTCTATATACATATACAATTCCCTTAATTTCCAGATAGGGATTTTCTGACACAGATGCGATTTTCTTATCTGAGCTTTTTTATGGATTTTCGTACTTTCTATATTTCCACCCACATTAGTTTATATTATAATCTGATGTCACTATACAAACTTGATTGCTTGAACAGAATTCGTAGTTATGTTTTTTATGTTGAAATTTTATGGAAAGGTATGTTTAGCTATTGTATGATAAAAAAAAAAAAAAAAAAAAAAAAAACTTGACCGTTTCCACTAAGATTAGGCAATGTGCCATTTACTGGGATAAATGTCTCATTCCCCCTTTTTTTTCTATGCAGGAATTAGGCTGAACAGTAGTATTGCATCATATGTAGTGGAGGTTTGGCCAGCATAGTTAAGTCAATTTAAGGTGAGTATGTATATTATTTTAGACGGTCGTAAATGCACATTAGAAAAGATTGGTAAATTAGTGTAATAAAGAATGATTAAAGTAGGGTTACAGTGGCTGATGTGTGCTGCTGTGTTAGGGACATAGTGGTATGTTAGCTGCTGCTTGACTATCATGTCTTACCAAGTCAGCAAGGGTGGGGTGTGATATCTAAGAATCCCATTCAAGAGTTAAGAATAAACACATTGATATCAGACACTATTTCTTGAGAGATCATGTTCAAAAAAGTGATATAATACTAGAATTTGTAGGTACTGGATATTAATTAGTGGATATTTTACAAAATCTCTTAATGAATAAATATTTTGTTTTATCAAAAGAAAACTTAGCCTTATAAACTTGAGTACGTAGTTATTATTAACTACATTTAATTTCTTTTCATAAGGGGAGAGTATTTAAGTTTTTTTTTTTTGATGTCAAAAAGGGAAGAATTTACATGACATATGCTTAATAAATGTCTTGCATTGTATATTTGCTTTGTCATTACCAAAGAGGGGGAGATTGTTAATATCAAAGTTTTATTTTATTTTAATAGAAATAAATAAATTAAAATTGTTATATATATATATATTCATAATGGGTAATATTGACAATTCACATTGTTGAGTTTATTATTTGGATAGAATATACTACATATTGTGCTAGAAAGTGAAAATGTCAACTTGGACATACATGTAGTAAATTAATCATATCTTACTATATAAAATTTCAAAAATAACAATGTTAATTTTATATGAAATTATACTAAATATCTTTATTTTGTTGTATAAATTTATCTCATATACTCTTCTATATTAAAGAAATTTTTTATATCAATTTTATATATTATCTTCCAGAAAAGCCATTATTGGAATTTGCACTATATAAGTTTTAAATAGTAAAATATATTTTATGGTACTACTAAAATTTTAATTTTATTTTACTTGTGAAATAGACAAGCCAAGCTTTAAATAGATACATTCCATACACATTTTACACTAATAGTTATGTAGATACAATTTTTCTAATTGAGTCATTCTACTGAGTTATATTGTTAGAATATAAAATGGGTATATTATGGTATTTTAGTCATATCTTAAAACATAAAATTAAATTTATACAAATCAAATTTCTAATGAAAGTAGACATTATAAACTTTTAAAAGTATATAACTTATTAGTTTTGGTTGAGAATTCAAGTCGCTAGATAATTTTGAAGTCGACTAACAAATTTTGACAGAAGCAATTTTTTAGTTTGAAATGTCCTTGGAAAGTAGACAACTTCTATCAAATGACTATTTATTTTCAATGGTTTTTATTTTGTTTAAAAGTAATCTCATTTTAGAGTGTTTATTATTTTTTCTAGGAATTTTCAACTATTGGAAGCTATTTTTATGAATTTCTGAATTGAGCCTTTGTTGTTGTTCGACGGAAGATTCAAATTTATCTTCTTGCATCTCACAAAAGGCTAAAAGTTGCCCAATGTCTCTCTAATGTCTTTTTGGTGATTTTTCATAAAAAGAGAAGCATTAGTTGAAGGAAGAAGCATTTAAGGACAAGCTCTCCAAGTCTCTTAAATCTTTCTCTCTTATTTTTTGTGTTACATTGTTTATTACTTGAACAAATAGTACCTAGAGTTAATTGTTTTATTCTTGAAAGTTCCTCTTTGAAGTGAGATCTTTTGTAAATGAGTGGTAGCTAATCTTACTTAAGAGGAATTGCTACATTTCTATATCATCTCTACTATAATTTGTATTGGTGTTGAAAGCACACTAAATTAAAGGCTTTGTTTGTAATCAGGAATTTTTGCTTCTGTCAACTGCAAGTGATTTAGCAGAATCTTAATCGATTGGAGCTCCAAAGAGTGGATGTAGACTTGGATGTAAAGTCAAATCTCTATAAAAATAGTTTAACACTTCTTATCCTTTACTCTCCTTATTTTCATAAATTGTTCTATATTTGATTTGGATTCATTGTATTGATTCAATCTCTTAAATTTTACATAATTAGCTTATGCGAAAAAAATCCAATTCACCCCCTCGAGTTGACTTTAGGACAATATAACTGACATGATTATAAAGATTTGCGATATCTAATCTCCAAGGTCAGAGAGTTAGAGTAGGAATTAGGTTTGTAATTGGTTTCTTTTAAGGATTTAGACTGGAGTTTTTTGAATTCAATTATAAAGTTTTCTCAACTTTTATTGGTTAATTTCAATTCAATTTTTTCATACAACTATTTTAATTGAGCTTGAATCGTTCTTATTCATTTGGATTTGTTTGACCATTACTTGTGTTCTAAAAAAATTATAAATGACTTATATTTTAAAAATGTTGAAGTTTAATACTTAAATTTTAATAAGCATTCACTTTTCATGCTTTAACTAAATTTTCATAAAGTTTTGAATGTACACTGCCAAAAAACGGATATGTTGTGATTGAAGTAGCAGTCACTAAATGTAAAGAGAGTCGGTCACTGAATCAATCAATGAGCGCATTTGTGACCAATTAAGTTGGTCACAAATACCTCGTCACTAATGCTTTTTAGTGATTGCCAAACTTCGAGTTACTGATTAGTGACCGCCAAGTTGGTCACTAATTTTTTAAAGGGTGTCAGTAGACTCCTTTTTTTTGGGGGGGGGGAGGAGACAACTGGGGTTACTAATTAGTGACTACACTATTGACAGTCATTGTTAGTGACTGTAAACTGCAGTCACTAATTTTGTGACTGCCACTCGATCACTAATTAGTGATCTTGTTATGTTAGTCATTAAAAAAGGGTCACTAATTAGTGACCTTATTTTGTAAGTCACCAAGGGGTCACAAATTAGTAATCCATATATATATATATATATATATATATTGTATAAGGGATCACCAAGGAGTTACTAATTTTGCAAACTTCGTATAACCCTTTTTACAAGGTCACTCCTCACAATTTCTATAACCAACAAATTCCCCATTCACCACAAAAAAAAAGAACTAATTTCTACAATGCATATTCCTCATTTCAATTCTCATTCACCATAATGCACATAATATCATATGGCAAATTCTTAAATAATACCAACACATTTTGTAATCAAGTAAAAATGTAAAATATGAACATAACATTATCCAAATACAATAGAAAATGTGACAATTACGTTCTAACAAAAGTACAAATATTATTCATGTATTGTGCACTGATAATGGTTGGGGAACAAGATGATTGGGCATTGCTAGACCCACAAACACAACCTTCAAATACACCTCTTCAAAAAAATTAATTAACTTAACAGCCTACAAAGCTGCCACACGTCCAACTCACTTTCGGAGTAGTAATTTGCATCCAAAAGCATAGAAAATTAATTAACAAATTCTTAGCAAATAAAATAAGAAAAAGGGTGTCAAGAATAGGCAATCCTTAAGTGCAACATGATTTGCTTTTTGCATGGCTCCAGAATTTGTAGCAAGAAATTTCATTAAAATATAAAGCACCAAATACTAAGCATCCATCTTAATTTCCAGAAGACTACCAGTATGGGAGAATTACCTATATAATCAAAGATTTGGGATCAATCTCACGGCCCCCAGAACTTGATTTCTATTAGTTGTGATCTCCCTAAGCCAACTTATTAAATTCCTTAGCAGGATAGCCCTCTGAACTTGACTTAATTAGTTTCTAACCCTAAAAGAACCTGTAAAAACCAATAGAAGCTAAAGTTGGTTTTTCATCAAATAACTCTTTCAGAAAGCATGGACTGAATACGTATAGCCTCTGCCTTACAATATTCGTGTGCTACTTGAACAATCTCTTTATTTAAAGACTTTGAGTTAACCTTGTCTAGGAACTTCAAGTACAAGTCATTCAAATTTGCTTGATATAAGCTTTGTCACGTATAATACATGAAAGTTTGCAAAATGCAATAAATGCCAAGGCAGCTATTCAAAATGATGAATAAACATAGTGCGTAGAGGAGGAAAGTGAAGATAAATCTAAACCAAAAAGATCCAACATCCATAAATACACAAATCTAAAAACACCAAATCCAAAACAAATTCACATTATTATCAACTAGCAGATTTGTGGCTCCCTTCAAATGAGAAGTAAATACACAAATCTAAACTAGAAGGATCTAGAAGGCACAAATATGCATATCTCTAATCTATAATCAAGATATTTCTATTAAATCGCAATAAGGCTGACAAACTAGCTTTCCTTGCCTCATCAAAATGGTTAGTGTATGTGAGGGGAAAAAAGTTTCCTTTAGGACACAAGCCTACCCTCAATCCTAACATATGACTCTAAACCTAATAAAAATAACTTGTTGTAAAGGAAAATTGACTTACAATCATGTTCGTCAAAGCACAAGCTAGAAATATAAATACTAAAACTACTTAGACAAATACCATTTCATCTACTTTACAATAGGTGGAGACTGTAGTTAGCTTGAAATCAAATAAGTTTGTGGTGCATGTCTGCATGTAGGTATGTGCTTATTAATTTATGTAACAACTTATTATGCATCCTTATCATTCATTCTAGTAAGTTTCAAGATTCAACAATCGTTTCTTTTTCTAGTGTATTGAATAGAAGGCTTGATCATTAACAATGCATGGGCCAGACTAGGCCGAAACAAATACACATTATTGGAGTAGAGAAAATTTCATAACCATGAAAAACCAATAAAAGTTTAATCTTGCTCAACATGCTACTTGTTTTGTTCAATGGGAAATAAAAATGGTATATATTTTTTGCTGGCCTAAGTTGGTATAACAAAATATATAATCACAAAATCAAAAAATAAATTAATAATTAACTAATTAAATTCATTGAGAAGGATATAGTTTTGTTCTATATATGCACAAAAGTGTCTTATCTTGCTGGCTTCATATTATCATGTGTTGAAGATGACAAATGTAGACAAAGATAATAAACAAAATTCAATAAGTTTAGTTTGGTAATGCTGAATTGTAAAGGATGTCTCTAGAATCAGCCAAAGGTGTTTTTCTAGAATCTTGAGTCATTCAATAAGGAATGTTGGCCTTTGGTAGAACATAACCAAAGTTAGATCAATAATAAGAAATCAAAACCAAACTGAATCAATTTATTATCTCAAAACCAACTAGCTAACACATTTTACGGGGGAAAATGAAAAGAAAAATGCTTAAACTGAACGAAATACAGCTTGTTCGATTTTTTTGCATACTTTTATTTGATGCATACTCCTTGGACGATTAGATTTTTCTGTCCTTGTTCACTTTGAATGGCCTAAGCTTTGTCATCGCACTAGCTCCAATGGAAGAACAACCAGGACCTACCCACAGCAAATTTCTCCATCATTCACTTTTTTTTTTTTTTGCATTTTCAACAACAAAAATATAGAAAAAATATTCAAAATTAGATTATTTTCATGTATACTATTCTATTTCAGAAAGAAATAAAATTTGAATGAGTTATATCTAAAAGATAGGTCCTTGCTTTTCAGTTCTCCCAAAAACAATTTCTCAAAAAAATTATTATCAAAATCAGAACGGCATTTTTAAATCAAAATGTAAACAAGACCTAGATTTCTGGATTTGACACCTACCTTCCAGAGTCCAAGACTGTTCTTCAAGATCGAAAATAGCAATCTCTAGGAAGAAGGATTAGAGCCCCAAACTAATCTTGGGGCTTGGTTTGGCCCTTGGGATGGTTTGCAATGTAAGTTTGGGCTTACATGGGCATCGCCGATGGTAGATTCTTCAGCCCCAAAGGCTATGGTTTTGCAATGGAGGTGAGTGAGGCATTGATGGGTTGCTTTTAGTGCCAAAGATATCGACATTATGGTGGATGTGATAAAACAAATCATACTATTAAGAGCATGAACACATTTCACCCAAGTTTCCTATTTAAGATCTCAGTGAATCTAACAGCTAAAAACTACTAATAGATCCTAGCCCTTATACAACAACACTAACCTGAGGAATTGAGATATATGCATAGATTAGAGAAATGAATTGAACATGAGGACGATTCTTCCACTAGGGTTTCCATTCCTTGATGAGGCAACCACGAGTAATACCTCTTGACATTCTTTCTTTGGCTAGTAATTGCAGTGAAGAAATTGAGCAAAATCTAGTTGTCATTGTCACATATCATGTACTGCATGTAGAGTTGCCTTTTGCCCCAGGTAACTACTCGACATTTCTAGTATGGGTGCTAAAGCACTAAAAACATGTAATCATAAAATCATAAAATCCCATATATATATATATTATATACTAGAATTAGAATATAGATCACTCTGTTTCTAATTTTTAATACTAGAATACATACATGTTTTAGGAAATATTTTTTAATTGTCATAAAACATACATACATAATTTGGAAAATCAAAGATTAGAGAGTATGCCACTTACTTGTATGCAGTATACTATTGTCCTCTTGGAGCTAAGTGGCAAATCCAACTTATGTCTGTTTCCCTTTCTTACAAGTGGGGATATATGCAAATGTAAGTAAATTACCATGAATGCAATATGAAAATGTATGCTAAATACCTTAGTTTCATGCCCCACCGCTATTGATCGAGTAAGGTATGGTAGTCGGAACAATAAGTAACACTCCACTATACTGGAAGCACAACAACATATCAGCCACTGTAACCCTTAACTTGATTGGCCCAAGCTAAACCTATGTCTGTGTACTTTCTACGCTCATATAGATAACATCATAAATCATCTATAAACCTTGATGATAGTAAAATTTAAGTTTGAAACCCATACAATAATCATAGTTTACAATAGTACACTATTCATGCAAAATATCATTGCATTAAGACTACTATTTGCTGACCTACATAATGCAATCTCTTAACCTTTTTAAAAATAAAATAAACTCACAAGCATTGAACCCGACAAGACTGGCTAACATCTGCAAAGATATGCGCGAAGTGGAAAATGCAGTACTGATGCCTTCTAATATGAATTGCCGCAATCTGCAAGGTGGAAGGGGTGATAAGATGAATGGCTTAGTAAATGGCATGCAAACTAAATTTAGCAAAAACAGATAGGTTTTTCTATTTATAGCATGTGCAAAAATTTTATAAAATATCTTCAACTGTTACACCCACCCGCCATGCACTAGGATGGATGCAAAAGTGGGACAACACCAACAAACCACTGGAAAAAAAATCTGGTAATATGCTAGCTATTGTAACCACCTTGGTGTCGTCAGCCTATCACTTGTTTAACCTGTATAAACATATATGCATGCACATCTAATGCATAATGAGCAACTAAATATCATACATGTCAAAGGTCTGGATTCCTTGGCCTTGATAACAACAATAAGAACATGCACACAAATCCATGTATGTCGCCGGGCAAGCTAGGTCCAACTTCTCAACATAGGCATATGTTCAATCTCATATATCCCATGCATACCACATCCATAGTCTCATTATAGGATTTACACATTTGCAAATCTAATATACAAAACATGATTACTTTTATGCAATGCAAAATACAATTCCCTGGCGCTAAGGTACATAACCCGTAATAACACTCCAATTTGAAATACATAGATCTAGGCCCACCTCCTATACTTGTGCGAACACTCTTGAATGCTAATCACAAGGATAGAATAGTTAATCTAATGTTGGATCTACAATATAGTGGAAAAAGAGTGAGACAAACGCCTAGTGAATGGCACATAACTAATCTTAGTGGAAACATTCAAGTTTTAATCATATACTAGCTAAACATACTTTTCCATAAAATTCCATGAGCATATCATAACAAATAAACTCAAATTAGGAAAAACACATATGCATTAGAACATCATGTTTGCATAATAATCATCAAATCAGGATATCAGTCCATGTATCTGAAGGAATCAAAGAAACATAAAAAGTATTAAAATCATAAGAATCATGGTGCATATATCATGTGTGTGGTTTGTTTGGAAGTGCACTCCAATAATGGTGCATCTATGGAGCAGTAAATCATGAAACCATAAACTATAGTCTGGCTTGGAAGCAAAACATGCCAAGCACTATTGTACCATGTAGTTCTACATTGACGTTGCTGCACTGCCCGATCAAACTAATACAGTGGGCGGCCTTTGGGAGGCCTTACCAAATCCAAATATGTATCATTTCATGTAACATACAATGTCATTTGTGTAAAAACTACTACCTACCCTAGGTGGTGGTTGCCTGACATTCTAACTCTGGTGCCAAAGCATAAAACATCATAAAAGCATCAAAGCAATCACATAACTGAAATCAGAACATAACTGAACTATGTCCATTTTCACATATTAACATGTAAGCATTTGGGAAACTAGATAGGGTTTGTAGAAAGCATGGTTTGAAAAATAACTAAGATTAGAAAGATGCCACTCATAGTGAACATGATGCTAAGTTAGTGGATCTAGATCTAGAATATCCTAACCTGGAATCAATCAGTGCCCTTTCCTATGTGTAATTATGCATATACACTTATATCAATAACATAATTAATGTATAGGGTGCCATGCATGCTTAAGCTATGCTTAGCTTAAATTTTCTTTAAGCTTTCCATATGTTAGGCTTCTTCAATTTCTTTCTATTTCATCTCTAGTAGGCCTCTAATTAATTGCATCTAAGGTAGTTAGTCTATGCAACATTCATTTTTCTAAAACCCTTAGGTTGCTGAAATTTTACTAACTTTCCCTAGTCTATGGTTACATAGTAGGTAATGATCAATTCAAGTCCTTTTCATTTTCCTGGAATCTTAGTACATCCTTGGGCTTCCCTTAACTATTTTCCCTTAAGAATTTCGTGCCTCTAACCATGCCCTTTCTTTAGCAATTAATCTCTATTAAATCGGAAAATTTTCCTACTAAGCTTGCAGCTTGCAACCTTATGTATATAGGTTAGGTTTTGGGCGAATTTGAGGGGTAATATGCCTTCCAATTGGCTCCCTTTTCAACCATATTGCTTAACTAAGTTTAGACACTCCTTAATCCACTTTTAGAGCCTTAATAGAACTCATTTTGGGGCACAAAAATGCTTGGACAGCAAGCTCTCTAAATCTGCATAAATCTTGCAAAATTTTCCAGCTTGCACCATTTGCCTTCTAAATGGTGTTAAGCCACTTCCTCAAATCAATTTAAGCTTTTCCCACCTTCATTTCCTCATTTTTCTTCTCCTTTTAAGGGTTGCAAGTTTGAACCCTAGTTAGTTCTTCAATTCTATCATAAGTCTCACAAAATTGGGATAACATTCATGGAAGCATCAAATTTTAGCTTTCCAGACCAATTCATGTACAAAAGGCATGGGAGAGCCTCCACCTAGGGTTTGGCCAATATGTATTTCAGAATTTTAAGCTCTCTTAATTCATCACATAAGTCCATAATTTCACTACTTGATGCAAAAAGAATCAAATTCTACACAAAAATTCAACTAGTTTTTGAAACCACAAATTGAAATTCAAGCTAAGGTTAGTTTGCCCATGCTGAATTTCTGCCCCTATTCTTTTTAAAAATGAAACAAATTCAGAGGTGTGTGTATACATGATGAATTAGCATAGATTAGCAAGAAACTAAAAGAAAATTAAACCAAAAACCAAGTTTTAGTGAAAAACTTACAATTTTTTGCTTGTTTTTCTTCCTTTTCTTCCCTTTCCTTTCTCCTTTTTCTCTCTCTTTCTTCCCTTTGTTGGATGCACGAAAATGGCCTTGGGTGTGTGTATTTTTTATATTAATATGGGGGAGAGTCGGCTATTGACCGACCTATCTTTTAAAATTGCATTTTGGCCCCTAAACTTTGCACTATTTACATTTTGGCCCCAAATTCACTTAAATTTGTCAATTTGCCCCAAAATGCTTAGAAATTCTGCAATAAAGCCCTATCAATGTGATCCTCTAAAATATTACAATATTCTTGCATACATATATTTTTATAAATTTTTATTTTGCTCCCTTAATTCTTTAAAATTCTTACACTACATCACAATTACACACCTTTCTTCTTTTCATTATTATTATTACCATTATTATTATTTTCTCCCTAGAATTCCTTCCTGACCTTTCTAATCCTTTAATTAAGTCTCATATTATCTTAATTTTCCTTCTCTAAATTTAGGGATAAGAGAATTGAATTCCATAGGAAATGTTTTTCTTCCAAGTTATAAACCAATGTCTAAAGAAAAAATAGAGCACATGCAGGTAACTATATTTTATAGCAATGCACACATGTACATTAAACAAATACTAGGGATTTTGGGTTGAGATGCCACACTTAAACAGCTAGAAACATTGAAAATCATAAAGTAAGGAAAACATGTAGTTCCTGTCATACTATAGTGTCATGATCCAAGTCAAATCATAAAGCATAAAAATTTTAAAATCATAAATATCATTTGGACAACATGCATATCTATAGTTTTGGCCTTATGTGCACAACAAGGTAATGTTTGGGGGGTAGTATACATGAAAATAGAAAATCTAGGACATAGTTTGGGTCTCATTAGGGCAAACTATGTCAAAACATGCCGGGCGCTATAGCCACGTAGCTAACGCCATGGTTGCCATCATCCTAAGGCCAACTAACATATCTCTATGGTATCTTGCCCCCCTTTGGGTGTATATAATCGAGATATGTAGAATTGCTACTTCCTCAAGTGACTGTCTGACATTTCATTATCAAAAATAAAAAACTAAAGAAAATATCATAAAGAACATATACTAGAAAGCATGAAATAGCTATCTATTTCTAGGTTTTTCTATACAACATATATACGTTCAAAACATTCTATGGTTGTTCATAGAAAACACATTTCATAAAAATAATGCGCTTAGCAGGAGTGCACTCACCATGTGTTTTCTCATAGCTCTATTGGGCTTGACTGATTGGGGTTGTGCTTGTGTTCTCTGCTTGCTCCTACATGAGATGAATATGCATGTATCAATGCTACACCATGAATGCGAGCTAAAGCCTCTAAGTTATTGAACAACTAGGTTTATCTCTTTTTGGACCTTCAAAATGTGTTTTATTCTAATTCTTTTCTCTAAAATTACTCTTATCTCTTTCATTGGCTTTAATTGTGCTCAGATTTCAGCTTTTTCAATGTCCTTCAAAAGTCTAAAGTTACTTTCTTCAACTTCCTAGGTTGCTGGAAATTTTCTGCACACATATAAGAGTTTAATTCTAAGCTTAGTTTTGTTTAGACTTTATGTTCTTCCTAACTATGTGCCCATTTTTGGTCCTGTCTTTTGCCCTCAATCCCACTCCATTTTGGCCTTCCAAAATATCAAAAATTCCTCTAAAACTATTCCTCTAAGTGACAGTGACATTTTCTGCATAAAAATTTTCTACATATACCATTGTATATCTTTAATTATGTAGAGCCATGGTTAGAGCCAAATTTAATCCTTTTTCCTAACTTTTTGTTGAGTGAGCTTCTATATCACTTATTAGTCATGAGTGGAACCCCTTTCCAGCCTCCAAAAGTTTTGGCCAGGGTATATAAAGGGTGCAGAAATTTCTGATTTCCATTAATCCTTCACAATTCCAAGTTTAAGCTTGTTTTTCCTTAAGTTTAGCTTCCAATTTAATCCTCATTGATCACCAAGCTTCTAGTTATCCCTTACCATCTCTTAATCCATTAGTTAACTTTAATATATAACCTCTTTTAGCTACCACAAAATTTCGGCCATGGTCTCCCCTATGCTAAAAGTCTATTTCTCTCACTAAACCTCACTTTTTCTTCTTGTTTTTTTTTCCTTTTTTTAACTTCAAGCTAACCTTTTTTCATTAGCCTAGGCTATGCTCATTTTTCAGCTCACTTAAAGGCTCTTTGGTGGCTCAAAAATCATTTCTTTTAGTTACTTGTGTTGCAGAAATTTTATGCACTCATAGTGGGACCTAGTTTTTAAGTTTATCTTATTTTAAGTTTTGACTTCTTTCCTAACTTTGTGTTTACCTTTGGACCCCCTTTAGTGCTCAATTCAACACCATCTTGTGCCCCACTAGAAGGGTATAACTTCTGAAAAATTTATTTATTAAAACAAAATTTTTCTGCTACAATTTTCTCGTCAACACCACCTCACCTTTACTAAGGTTTTTTCTTGGTTTTAAGCTAAAGTTTTGCTCTTTTCCTAACTTTTCTTTCTTGGCTAAATTAGGCCCTCTCTACCTTACTTATTAACCTTAATTCAAAGCTTATTCTAAGCCCTCAAAAAATTCAGCCAACTAGTGTATCTTTGCAGAAAATTTTTCCTGCTCACCTTACCCCCTTGTAGATTCATTTTCATCTTTGTTTCCCTGTCATTTCTTGTCTTAACCTGCCCTTTCTTCATGCCAACTTGATCTCCCCTGTGTTCCTCTGTTTCCAGCCCCCAAAAAACCTCACTAAAATTCAAAATTTATCTATTAAAACATAAGATTTTGCGAAGGAAATCAAGTTTCTAACTAGTTTTTCTCAAGACTAAAAAATTGCACATGGTTCTCCTTCCTACATGGTTTGGTCCAGCAAAAATTTCAGCATGCTAACTTGCTTTAAAACCTCATTCTACTCCAATTAAATGACATAAAATTGGAAGAAAATGAAGAAGAAACATCAAAAATCTACAAAGTTTCTACACAAATATCAAGTTTCTAGAGTTTTCTAGAAATTCTTACCTTTTTCTTCTTCTCTTTCTCTTCTTCTTCTCCTTCTTTTCATTTTATTTCTCTCATCTCGTCCTTCCTTAGGTGCATGAAATTTAGAGGCTTCGAGGGAGTTCTATATATATAAATATCTCCCCCTTATATAGGGCTTTTCCACCTCCTTAATGAAATGACTAAATTGCCCTTTTACTGAAGATTTTTTTCTTGCACGTCCCTTAAGTTTCTCTTCTAAGTTCTACCCCTAATCTTCCATCTTATATCCCTACTTTCCCTTAGCTTAAGCAACCCCAAACCATGATTAACATAGTAATAAAGCTCACTAATCTTATTAATTTTCAATTATGCTCACTTATGTGCGAATTTCTATATTTCTCTCAAAAGTCTTCCACATTTTCCTTACAAAATTGTATGTCTATATCCATAATCATAACATACCAACCTCTTGCCCCTTAACCTCTGTATTCTCTCTTTTAAAATATAATTAACATTTTAATATCCTCATAAATATCATTACTTTAGAATTCTAACTCATACACTTAACTTAAATTTGGATTTTTATTCCAAAATTTTAACATTTTCTTTAATCTCTTTCTGGCCCTTTCTCTCCTTCCTCTCCCCTCCCTTTCACGCCCTTTCTAGACCTCTCAAGAGAGTTTTCATACTCCCTTTATGTCAAAACAAAGTGGGGCGCAAATATCCTTGGGTAAAATGACCATATTACCCTTGGTCTCCAAAATATCTTCTCTTTCATGCCCCATAATGTTACATACATTCCTACCCCTAGGCAACTAGTCTAATGACTTCCTTATCCATAAAGTTTAAGAGTTTTAAACTAAGATTAATTCACTAACTAATTTCTTAAATTTTATTTAACTAAATTTCATGCTTATTATTTTTATCTTTATTTTCTTACTCTAAGTTAGTACTGAATCTATCATTTTGTCATATTTATTCCAGCATTGGGTAGGCTTGTTGGGACTACCAAGATTTTTTCTCTACCACCCTTGGAGAAAATACAAAGAGCATCGTTATGTGTTAATGAATTGTAAACTAGTTGACAGGTTTCGTGAGTAAGTTACATATTCTTATTCATACTTACTTATTTATTATTGTCTATTTTAATACCTTATATATAGGCAAGATCTTCTTCTTTTAGGTAGTGTAAAAATTGAGGTCACTAGGATGTATCGTGGTAGAAAAAAACCCCTCAAAAGCTGTGGAGCAATACGTGCACAAACATTTTCATGAGTGGTTTAGAGATTATGGTGAGCATATGCATATTTCATTCTACTTAAATATTTTTTTGTTCTCAAAAGGTAATTAGTATATATAATTTGTTCTAATTGATTTTAATAGGTCACAAGAAAGGATGATCCAAATATTATACTAAAATTGAATGGCTTGCACAAGGGCCAAATAATATTGCAAGAAAATTTGATAGGTACAACATACATGGATTTAAGTTTTGTATTGAGAAGAAGGAGCAAAAATTGAGAACATAAAATGGTGGTGTTGTTATGTCCACTATTACTAAGAGATTTTTAGGTGGTAAGAAACCATTAGAGGATCAAGTGATGATATGTACTATGGGAGATTGGTTGGCATCACTGAATTAGATTACTATGGTAAATTAAGGGTTATGCTTTTTAAATGTGTTTGGGTAGGCACTACACCTAAGAAGGGAATCAAGAAGGATCAATTTGGGATAACAAGGGTAAAATTTTTCCTGCTGCTTATACACACTAGTGTAAATGAAATAGACGAACCATTCATCTCTGCAACTAACGCTAGGTTGATATATTATGTTGATGATCCAATTGATCAAGGCTGGTGTTGCGTTTGTCGTATGGAGCTTAGGGACTAATGTAATGGATTTGGAAGGGCCATCAATGAAGGACATACTTTTTTGTGAGCAAGATTTAGAGAATATTCAAGAATTACAATTAGTGAGGGTTGGTGTCAATGATCAAGAAGAAGAACAAGATGAACCAAATTATGATGAAGATCATAACAATTGTAGTGAAGACAATGATGGAAGAATGTTAGACTAGTTTAATACTTTTTGTTATGTATTCATTTTGTACTTTTTAAATTGAAAATTTATATGCATTGCTTAACTTATATCACGATTTGTTCTTCTTATGCATTATGTGGTATTTATTTTGGTTCCATGTTTTATTTGTTTGTGTTAGCAAATTGTGTTGGCATTTGATTCAATATGAGGCAAAAGGGTAAAAATTCAAGGCAAGCAACAATGATTATAAATCAAGATTTGCAACAACAAAATATTGACATTCAACTTAATACCCAACCTACAATCAACATCACACCTCCTACGTCAAGTGATAGCAACTTAGACTCTACGTCAAGCCCAAATGAGAATTAATCACAATTGGAAAAAGGATCCTCTAGTTGTTAAGATTAGAGGTAAGAGCTACGTATAATTAATATATGTAACATTTCTCCTACCAAGTAGTGAGTTTCTTTTAATGTTTCAAATCTATCTACCTACTTGTCCAAACCTATTTTTCTCTTCTTGTGTATTCGTATGTATAGCACTACTTGGTACTTGGTATTGTATGTATAGCCCAATTCACATGCTTAGTACGTTGATAGGCAATTGTCTCAACCTTCTATTAATCTCATATGGATCAAAAAGTCTAGAACTTAGCTTTTAATTAGCTCTAACGACCATTGAACTCTGCCTAAAGGGCCACAATTGGATATAAAGTTGGTTTTGCATGGAAGGAAGGGCTGAATTGAGGATTCTGATTACAACTGGCTTCAAATTGTTTTGCATCTTCTTCTCTTAATTATAGTTGATATAATTGAACTAGACAATTAGAAAAAACAATCAAAGATTAGAAAATGGTAAGCCACAAGTAGCTTCAATATTTGTATGCTCCTCTAAGCTGCAGGCTAACGCTTTATTTGTTGGTAAGTTAGAAGTAGCTTCAATATCTGTATGCTTCTCTGAGCTATAGGTTGTTGTTGCATTGGTGATTTTCTTGGGCTTCGTATTTTTTCAACTAAACCCTTTATTTAGCTCAAACTATTGAAAATTAAATGATAAATTAAATTTTTATCAAATAAGAGTCAATTTAACATAATTTTTAAATCTATTTGTTGGCATTCTTTGTTGGATATCTACCATTTGGCATCTCTCTCTCTCTCTCTCTCTCTTTTTTAGATACACACTTGCCACAATGGGGAAGCATATATGATTAATATAGTACCTTGTGTTGTTGTTGCATTAGAAAATATATGTTAACTCTACTTTGTGTGCATAATGGTAGATACCTCTACACAATAAATTACAACTTGTAAAATGCAAGCAAATTAGGTTTGGCATTTGGAAAAAACTGAAAAAGTTATTGTGGAAATCAACAGTAATGGACAAGGCAATGACAATGATTCAAACCTACTGGTGAGGTTTCTTTGGAACTTGCTCAAAACTGCATATCTGAACTGACTCATTCTGCCTGAAGAATGCATTAGTCTCCAGGTTTGAAAAAAGGATCTCCTTGAGTAACTTCTGTATGTTCTAAGGTAGCATAGCTTATTTCTGATTTACTTCAATATTTTATGCCATTATGATCTGCAGTTGCCCTATTTGAGGAACTCTGTTTGAAAGCTGAGCTTGTTGTTGAAAATGGTTTCTTTCTACTCTTGGGCTATCGAGTAATCAAACCTGTTTTGTTTAAAGATGCTGAAGACTAACCCCGCCTAAAAAAACATCGAAGAGTGGTTGTGCAATTTCGGTGGTAAAGCCTAAAAGGTTGACTTTGAGCACTGTTGGTTCTGTACTCATAACTACATAAGGACGAAAGGATGAAGGCAATCATTCTTTTAGGAAATTATTGTACTTTGTTAATTTCCAAGAAAACTTGGCATATAATGGCTATGATCTTTCAAACTTGTAGGCACTAAGTTTGCAAAATAGAATAAATCGTAAGAAGCTTAAAGTCACCCATACTGGTGGTAGTAAGAGTAATGCAAGGAGAGGTCGTCAAATGGTAGTTGCTTTGTGTAGGTTTAGAATTAAAGAATTATTGTATTATATTATGTCTATTGCATGTGATACTTATTGGATAATTCTTACATTTATCAATGATGTTAGAAGCATAAATTGGGAAGGCTTGTATGTCAAAGTGAGATCATTTTGTCAACTTTGCTGAAAAATGATGGAAACTATGTGAATGAAGATAGCAATGTTTTGGTTGTAAGTATATAAACATATTTTTATTTCTTATTATGATTTGCATAAAATACAAGTTGCATGACTTAATGTTTATTTGCATCTATGCTTTTTACCCTTAGACTTGGTTTGTCAATGAATCTTCATTGGATGAGTTTGAATGAGTTTTATAATTGTACAATTTTTTTGCTTTTATATAGTGATTACTACTTTTAGTGGCAAATAGTAGTACATTTTTCTCCATGAACTTACAAAACAAAACAAAAGAAAAAATATATTGATGGATTGTAGTATATGTAGCTTTTCTTCTTTTTTTAAAAAAGGAGCATACAATATTGCAATTAATAAAAACTAAAATGTGGGTGAAGCGTGGCCATGCTAATTCTTTAGGTGACCTGCTTCTTCTATTTGGATCAAATGGCTTTCCGATATTTGTATAAGCTTCGGCTCTTTTAGTGAGCTGTGAATTTGCTAACAACTTGGTGCTTTGACCTTAAGAAGAGATCTGCAAGTCTAGTGGATAGAGCTAGTTTTAGGAGCTAGATATCTGAGCTAAAGATGCAAGTGGACTGAAATTATAGAAGTTGCATATTGAAGTTGGAAGCTCGAGGAACTACTAGCAAATGGAGTATTGTAGGTTTATAGCAAGTGGTTCAAAGCAGTCTTTTGCCTATCTACAGCTTTATTTGCTTTTGGATTGGCTTATGATGCTCTAAACTAGAGCACTGGTGTGTTGACATTGCACGTTGGCTGTAATTTGGCATTGGTCGTAGTTTTCTTTTTTTTTGGACCTTTTATATTTGATTTGGTTATGGATCTTTAAACTTGAAGATGGGTTGGTTAAGTTTGGTATTGAGTTCTGTTGTTGTTGCTTGGGAGTTTCTTGCACCCTCTTGGTTCCTAGGTTACTATCATGGGTGGGTTTTATGTAGTGGACTTGGGGTCAACTAGAGCTTAGAAGGTGGGCTGGTTTTGAGATGAAGTGGGCTTCTGATTAGGATGGACCTATAGACACACAAAATTTTAGAGAAACTAAACTTAACAATTAACACACAAACACTAGTAGAAGTATTTTTGGACAAACTAGACTTAACCCACACTATAACAAAAGTAATAAAGAAAATCAGAAATGACAATATGAGAGCTGAAAACAAACTATACTAGTTGAAATTAAAAAGTAAAAACTAAAACTAATAAAACAAGAGACATCTAAACACACATAGAGTGCATATATTCTAAAGAAAAAAAGAAAACAAAAACAAAAACAAAAACAAAGGAAACAGAAACCAAAAATAAGATGACTAGAAAGATTTAAAAAATGTAAAACAGAAAAATCTTCTCTTCTTTTGATGTTTATCCTTTTCTTTTCCTTTTTTCCCTCCCCATTTGCTTTCCCTCACACTAAAACCAATAGTTGCTTGTTTTGTTATTGATGTGCTGGATTTAATTTACACTAAACTAAAATGATTTAATTGAATATTTTAGGATGAATGGCCCCTAAGGATTTGGAGAATGCTTTTCCTGTTCATTTATTGATTTTACATCATAAGGATTTGGAGAATTTTACATATTTTGATGTGCTTGTTTAAATTGAACACCACTATGCCATTTTGTTTGTTAGTTGGCTTTTTGTAGTTGATAGATTTTGTTGGGATAATAAAAAAGTTGGCAAGGTTGGGTATTGACCAGTTGAGCAAGTTTGAGTAGCAAAGTTCATTATATGAAATATTGACTATGGTTATTTAATTTGGAGCCACTATATTGATGCAATTATGGTATGGGCGTGCCATTTTTTGTAGCTATGTAATAATAATAATATTTGTATTACAAGTATATGAATGTACCCTTGATTCATCCTCAATTTCTCAAGGATTTCAGTGCTAGACTTCTATTTCATTTTCTCTTTGATACACATGAATTTACATGTTTTAGGCTTGTGTTCTTGTCAACTTCTTGAATTAAAAGCCTCTTTTTTTTTTTTTTTTTGCCTTTCGCAGCTTGATGTACATAGAAATATATGTATAATTACTTTATATTGCTCTCTTTAAGTTACTTTTTTCTTGGTTTATCATTTATAAATTTGAAAGGATTGCATATCTATTTACTTGTCTTGTTTTATTTATCGGATAAAATATCTAAACAATGTTGAAGATCAAGAACGTACTGCTACTTTAGTGTTCCATCAAGGGTATTGGCTCATTGTGATGATACGATTGGAAAAAAACTGCAATGTTGAGCATTCAAGTAGTGTGTGTGTTTAGGCATTGGAGTTTGTCCATCTAGCATTTTTGGATTTCTCGGAAATTCCATTTTCTATATGAATTTTGTTGGCTCAAGCAATAATGTAACAATGAATATATTCAAGACTTGAAGAAGCAAGTAGAGACTTTGCAAGAGAAGTTGATCGGATATGATGAGACTAAGGACAACTTTCACAAACTAAAAATCAATTGGCAACTCTGCACAAATTCCTTCAGGATAAATTTGGTAGTGAATTACCTACTGTCCATCAAGATATTCCCCACTCTTAAGTCACATTTGTTTTGAATGTCTCTAGTTAAGGGTTTAGAAACTTATGAATATTACATGTTTAAAACTTTTTGTTTTGCTAGTGATAGATATGAGACTTCTCAATTTTTTAGCATGTAAATACATGATTATATATATGTTAATATTTAATATTTTATTTTATTGGGATCTTTTGTGATATTATTGCTATTATAATTTTTATAGCTAATAATTTTTAATTTGTAATAACAAAATTAAGAACAAAACTTGGATTTTCTTAAAAAAAAGAATAACAAATATTAGCAATGGTTAGACTATGGCTATGCCATTGGTGCATGGCCAAAATTTAGCCATGGTTAAAGTGTGGCAAATTCTTTAACAAAATTTAGCTATGGTTAAGCCGTGGCTATGAAATTGGTGTGTAGTAAAAATTTAGCCACGGTTTAAATCATAGCTAACTAATAATTTTTTATTTTTTATATTCTTTTTTGTTATTAGACACAATAATAACCGTGGCTAAATTATCATTTAATCATGGGCGAAATAATGGTTACCATGGTTCATAGAATCGTGGCTAATTGAGTAAAAAACCATGACAAATTATGTTGTGAACACCTTGTTTAGCCATAGTTTTGTTTAGTGTAGCTACTTTATTTAGCCACTGTTTTGACCGTGGCTAAATAGTGTTTTTCTTGTAGTGTTACATGAGGAAATAGATTTTTATAGGGCAAATTGTACACTCATTCTAGTTGAGGTTTGGTTTTATTACACCAACACTTAGTATGTGTTTTTTTTTTCCATTAAAATGCCCTAAAAATGGGTTATTTTAACAAAAATGCCATCAGATGTGATGGTAAATTGTGAAATACTATGTGGTAAATAATCATAACCACTATTGCCTTGATGGATCTGAGTGACAAATGACTACATCTCACTAAAGTTGAGAATTAGAATTAAGTTTGGACCAAGGGGTTGTATGTGAAATGGACTGGAAACTCCTTCCAGTGAAGAAAAACTAGGTATTGTGTTCTCTAAAGGATACCATATCATGATGATTTTAATCTTATAAAATTCAGCTGAAAATTAATTAATAATTTTAAGAATAATCTCTCAAATACAGTTAATCTTAAATTAATTCAAGGTGACATGATAGGTTGAGTGAATAAATTAAGAGTTCCAGCTTTAAACTTATTTCTCTACAGTTTTTTTATGCTTTGAATGTGTTTTTTTCTTGTTATTTTTTTATTAATCAATAAAAAGAGTAAATAGTAGACCTTCCATCTGATAATTGGGAAAAATAGTCCATGAGGATAGAAAAGCATGGCTTTTCTGTGGCCCCTCTTTTGATACTAAGTTTTTTGTTCAATATTAATTTTAATATAATAAATATTTTGTTGTATAAATAAAATTTTAGTAAGATATGAAAATTAAATAAATAAATAAAATTGATTGCAATAGTAAACAATCTCAGTGACTTGACATAATGTTAATGGTGTATAACAACATAAAGGGCACTAAACGATAGCTACGATCTATTCACTTCAAAAGAGAAGGGACCACCACAACCCCTCATCTGTTCTACTCGCCTAAAGGTAGGGTAGATTTTGGACTTTCTGTTTTACACTGCAAAAAATTATGTTAATATAAAACTTATTATAGTTGTGCTTTTTCCATTAAGCTTAATTCTGTTCTAGAATATCATAATTTAATTCTCCCTGATTTTTGGAAAATTGAAGTTCAATATCAAAGAAATCTTGAAGAAGGTTGAGGCCAATTGAATATGTATCGGTTACTTGTAGACAAGCCAACTGTTGTTTGCCAGATCAATTACAAAACATGACTATTTATTGGCCCTCCACTCTAACACGACCTTTATACACATATATAGGACTGTTAAGAGGCAAGAGTAGGGAGAGGGACAGGGTGGAGCCTTATCTATAAAAGCCTTATAAATTCATGGTAATAAAGGACATGTACTTCAACAAATAAATTAAATGTCTCTAAGAAACTAAGATGGATAGATCCAATGATGAGCTAGATATAGAGCTACTTCACTCTCAAGCTCACATATGGAACCACATTCAATTTTATAACTCTATGACCCTAAAATATGCCATTCAACTCAATACACTAGACATTGTTAAGAAACATGGGTAGTCGATAACTCTCTTTGAGCTTGTTGCCTCTCTTTCCATCAAACCCTTCAAAGACTGGAATGGTATACTGGCTCATGCACATTCTAATGCACTTTAGCTTCTTCACTATGCAAAAGTTTCTAAAAACAATGAGGAAGAAGGGTTCTTGCTCATGCCAACTTCTCGCTTCTCCTTAAGGATGAGCCACTTAGCATCACCCCATTCTTGCTAGCCTTGTTTGATCCTATGTTGACAACACCATGGCACCATGTGAGTGAATGGTTCCAAAATGATAATCCCACGCCATTTTACTCAACTCATGGAGGGATGTTGTGGGACTATGCAGGCCATAAGCCGAGGCTTAACAAATTCTTCAACCAAGAAATGGCTAGTGATGCCCAGTTAGTCACTAGTGTGGTCCTTAAGGACTATAAGGGACCTCTTTAAAAAGTTGAACTTGTTGATTGATGTTGGGGAAGCCACTGGCACAATGGCAAAGTCCATTTCTAATGCTTACCCACACTTGAAGTGCATTGTGTTGGATCTTCCTATGTGGTGGTGCTAAATTTGAAGGTACAAAAATTTGAACTATGTTGGAGGTGATATGTTTGAGGCTATTCCATCTGCTAATGCTATTCTATTTAAAGTATATATTGAATTTCCTCTTAATTTTCTTCTTAGAAAAATGGGTAATGTTTATATTTTTTTTTTTTATAAAATATCACAAAATAGTCTAAATTATTTCAAAAAAGAAAAAGAGTTTTAGAAAGAACAAGTACTACCAAGGAAATTACATTGCATGCACTCTCCTGTTATTTGCAACACCAAATCTTATAACCTAGAGGTTTTAGTTTCTATCTTTGATAATAACAAGATTATTTTATAGTTACATAGACAAAAATGACCAATTCAACAGTGTCCACATTGCAAGTTTACTTGAAATTCTAGCTGATTTATCAGACTGTAATGGTTCCTTTTGGTTTAATTGTAGATTTAATATTTTAAAAGAATCAAATTGGACTAAGGATGCACATCTATTATTTATGCATTTGGACGTAACTATATAAGGTGGTTTGGTCAACAACAATCATTGAAATGCACATGGACAAAGGCCTTGAAAAGATTTCTCTTATGAAAAGTCGGAAACAACTTAATCCACCTAGTGACTTTCTCATATTGTCTTTCTCTCTCTCTCTCAAAATGTTCTCTTTGTATTCATACTAAAACATCTCATGTCAAAACAAAAATAACTGGATTTTCCCATTTTGTGACATGAAAATGCATCTAGGCTCCTATCAACAGATACCCAAATCACCACTCTATTCCCATAAAAGTTATTTTGATTGTTATTATGAGTGGTATATTTTAATTATGAGATAACAATGGCTGGATTAGGAATTGTGCCTACCTCCATAAAGAGATATGGTAATCAGAGGAAACATCATTTTGCTCATAGAATATAACAACTATTGTCTTAAAAAAGAGTGTATATACACTAGAAACCATTGATGGACCATAAGACATGCAAAATATGTTTATTTCATATTCGATAAAAACCAAAGCCAAACATTTATGAAAATCAAGAGGAACCAATGATGCACATAAAGAGGATATTTTTTTGGCCATTTGAGACACATTCAGTTGTTGAAGCAAGCAATTAAAGGCTTCTTTAAGTCACTTTCTCCTCATACACGTATTATAATAGGGTTACTGTCAAGTTTCATGTGCAATGGAGCCATTGATGGGCTTCTCATGCCCTAATGAATCATTTACAAACTAATAAAATCGAGTTAAACTTTAAAGCATGCACATCTTAGGATATGTGAGTCAGATGGGAGTCCCAAGGGATTTGCTCATCACACATACTTGTAATTGCATTTAGTATAAGATCTTGTGCACATTGACACCATGGATGGGCATCTTGTGTCCCAACAAACCATTTACAAATCAATTAGACCGAGTTGAATAATAAGCATGCACATCTTAAGATGTATGACTTAGATGGGAGTTTCAAGGGATTTGCACCTCACACATACTTGTAATAGGGTTAGTATCAGGTTTCATATGCACTAGGGCCATGGATGAACCCAAACAAACTGTTTACTAACCAATTAAACTGATTGAACTATAAGCATGCATATCTTGAGATTTGTGATTCGGATGTGTATTGGGGCCATGGATGGACATCTTGTACCCTATTAAACTGTTTATAACTAATTAAATTGAGTTGAACTATAAACATGCATATCTTGGAATTTGTGACTTAGATAGGAGTCCAAAACATTTGCACTACATACGTACTTGTAATAAGGTTAGTCTCGAGTTTCGTGTGTATTGGAGCCATGGATGGATTCTTGTAGCCCAATAAATCATTTACCAACTAATCAAACTAAGTTGAAGTATAAGCATTTATATGTCGGGGTCCATGACCTATATGGGAGTCCCAAGGATTTGCATTTTGCAAAAATAGCATACCAGAGGCTTACCAGACAACTCTTCCGACCAAATTTTATGTCCTTTTCTTATTGATGTATAACAGATAGACATTAATATACATCAGGCTAAATTACATATAAGTATGAACTATCAATAGTGAATATACATATTATGATATTTAGTGGATGAAGAAACCGTTCAAAGGAATATGAACTAAACCACCATATGGTGCCTTCGCATGCTTTCTCTTGTTTTCAAAATCTTGTATAACCCCATCAGTACATTCTCCAAGGTATGGATGACTCAACATCTTTTCAACCCTAGTGCCGGTATTGAGATAAGAGGATAAATAAGTATAAGGAATAACAAAATTCAAAAAGCATTTATATACTAAATGTGGAATTCTGAGCACAAGAAAAGGTATGTGGGGGCCCTGTACAATGCTTACCTATCACAGTTAAACTTTCGACCAGATCATATCATTTGGTTTTTGAGCAAGGTGCCAACACAAGTGAATATATAAAAATATTGAATGATACAATTCAAAATGAGACATGAAAATTATTTGTGGGTACATATGATGTGGAATCGAAAGGATTAGAAAGGAGAGGAAGAATAAAGGAAAAACAAGAGAAAAACAGTTGATACAGAGAGATACTAAACTCCTATTTGAAAAACCTTAGGGAAATTTTGCCATTTTTTCTCATTTCAACATATATAGGAGAAAATAAAAACAGATCCACTCTAGAACTAATGAACGAGAAATACATAAAATTAATAAAGTAGGTTAGATAAATCCTACAAAAATAGACCATAATATCAAAAGAAGATTACAAATAACACTTCATAGTGCACCAACAAAAAGGCTTTCAATATTCCATTGAAGAGCACAATCCTAAAATGAGAAATTAGAACCATGAATTGAATTCCAACTTACACAATTGTTATTACTTATAAAACATTACTTCATAAAATTCATACATATATATAAAGATATAGATTAGCAAAAGGTGACCTGGGCAATGTTGATGATGAATTGACAGAACTTTGGCTGTAATCCAGCCTCCTTCTTAAGCCGTTTAGCAATGGGCTTGCATGCCATCTTTAGAGCAAGAGTCCCAAGCTTCACTACTGGTAATTTCATCTTTCCCTCCCTCTTCAAAACACTCACTTTCCCTATCTAAACCCTCTTTTTCATAGCCACAAACATGACTTCAATGCAAAGCCCAAAAAACACCGCCACCTGCTCAATGTGTTGATTATTCTCAATGTAGAACAACACAAAGCTACATGAAAATTTTTTGAATATGAATCATGTCGAATTTTAGACAAGGGATCAGTTGACTGGGAAAGTAGTCTTAGGAGGGTTGAATTGTAATTCGATGTACACCCAACCTTCTAGAGACTCAACTGAGTTCGGAAGATTTTAAGCCCCTTTTTTTTATAACAGATTGGCTTGAGTTACATGGTTTATTTTATACCAAATTTATAGGGTAAAATTGCCCATTCAGTTCCAGAAAATTACTCTGCCTACTTAACAATAGGAGTGTACAGCAAATCGAACTAAACTAATTAAATTGAATAAATTGAACTAAATCACATTTTTATTTAGTTTCATATAAGTCATGGTTTAGTTCAATTCGATTTAGATTATATTTTGTTTCTTACAATTTAGTTTATAGTTTGATTACTAAACCGAATCACATAAACTGAACTTTCCTACAAACTATGTTCAAATTTATAGTTCAATCCTTCAACTTCTTTTTTTTATTTTGACCCTTC